>VOVZ01000084.1:104627-125289 GCA_008079325.1 Morchella conica | reverse complement strand
TGTTCACTTAGTCCCCCTTTTTCCCCAACCTCCACCAACATGTCCGTGCAGATTCGTTCTAGTCCTTTGCCTACTGCGCTGAGGAGCAAAATTGGGCGGTGCGCTTTGGACTTCGAGTAGTCCGCTTTTCCTGGCTTCGGAATGATTGCTCCAGTGGCGGCTCTCCACTTCTTTGGGTGGTAGCCTTGATTGATAGCCAATTGATATGTTTCTCTGACTCTGTCGCCGATAGCTATTCAGAGCTCTTTCAGTGCTATGAAGCGTATCCCGTCTGGGCCCGGCGCCTTATAGAACCCTGGTTTGCGTATCGCGTTTCTTGCTGTGTCCTCTGTGATCCTGATTTCTTGGGGTGTCTCCGGGATAGGTGGGACTTCACCGTCTGTGTCTTCTGGTGCTTTCGGGAATAGGCATTCCAGGAATATTTGTTCTTTGTCTCTGAAGGTGACCGCCGTCCGTTCTCCGTGTACCATTGTTGGGGTCTTGGCGCACCGTTTTTTACTCAGGAGGCGCCAAACTCCCCACAGGTCTTTGCCTGTTGAGCCACCCACATAGTCATTCCAGCATTCTTTCTTCTTTTTCCTGATCAAGGTAAAGTACTGGTTGCGCTGGATCTTCCATCTGGCCCTCTTTGTCCTTGTCCATTCCGTTTCTGTCTCCCTGATCATGCTCCACCTTCTCTCTCGTGCCACCTCCTGCCTCTTTCTCTTAACCTCCTCGCCGAACCACTTCATGCTTCTCCACGTTCTGTTGGCTCTTGGTACTCCTTTTTCTATACCTGCTCTGATGAACTCCTCTAGTATGCTTGCCATATCATTGACATCTTCGTTGTCCCTTGCCCTCTTCCATTCCTCCTCAGTGGCCCTGATTTTCTCCGAGGCTCCTTCCAGCCCTGCCTCCCAGTCGCCTTTCCTGTAGTTGTATTGGTGTTCGAGGGGGTTGTAGGAGTCCTGCTCCATGTTGCTGGTGACAGTGATTTTAATGAGGGCATGGTCAGACCCGGTGTCTTCTCCTGATATCTCCCACATCGTGAATGTTTCGATGCCGTTGTTTGCCCATGCGAGGTCGAGGACCGACTTTTGATCACCTCTTTGCCATGTCGCTCTGTCGGGTTCATTGAGTAGAGCGAGATTTTCTCTTTCGACTATCTCCATCACGGCTTCTTCACGGATGGAATCTGATCGCAAGTCCCATAAGGGTCCCTTGGCGTTGAAGTCACCGAGTATGATGGTTCCTTGCTGCTCGAACATTCTTTCGGGGAGTCTGTTCAGGCACCATCCTTCCCTGCCTTTGTGCGTTTGATTGTAGACATTGATGATTCTGAGTCCTGTTTTCCCTTCCCGATCTAGGGTGTTGATGACGCTGGCGTCGGGATCCTCCCAGATGTCGTTTCTTACTGCGTACCTTATTCCCTTGTTTCGCCTGACCATCCACATGACCCTGCTTCTTCCTTTCTCTGTTCTGGGTTGGTAAATGATGTCCCAGTTGTTGCTTCCTACCGTTATTACCCCGCCCCCTAATTCTCTCGCTCCTCTCACCTTTTTGCTGCTGTTGATCTTGCCTATGTACGGTTCCTGTATAGCTATGACGTCCACTTCTCTACCGCTCTCCATCAGCCCCTGCCTTACGTTGGTAGACCTGTTGCAGTTATGCTATAGGATGGTGAGTTGTCTAATCATCGGCATGGTTCAATGGGCCGGCCGTGCTAGATTTGCCTGAGGGTTTCCATGGTGATCTGGCTGGTAGCTTTTCCAGACCCATCGTTGCTCGTACGTAGTCTCAAGGGGCGGCGTAGGTGCGTGTATTCCGCAGGGTACGAGGTGCGACAGTAGTAGCTGTCGAGTTAGTTAAGCGAGGTGCAGCGGTCTTCGTGAGAAGAGGAGTATCGGCGTATATAATATAATCAGCGTAGTTTATTGAAGTGGTTCAACCTAGCGTGATATGCTAGTTGAAGACGTATAGTAATACTAGGTACAAATGCAGTAGAAGACGTTGCTTAAGGAAAGAAGAAGAAAAACAGGAACGAAGCGAGGGAAAGCCCTTCTCATATACCCAAGGAAATCTACCGATGACTAATCCCAATGACCCACGATCACGCAACCGACAGAGTTTTCACCGAACATAACAGAACACGACAGAACAATCATTACTAATCCAACTCCTCCATTACCAACGACTGCACCAAGCGATCCATGAAACGTAGTTTGCCTTCTCATTGCACCATTTCGAGGTGGCGCTGTGATGTTCTCCGCTGTTTGCACATCGGAGAATCTGTCTGTGGTCTTTGCACCATCCTCTGTTGTTGCACTTCTCGTTGACGCACTTATGTTGGGCGGTTCTATGTCCACCCTTGCCGTAAATTCCGCACTTGGCTGTCTTCACCCGGCATTGCATCCAAGTGTGTCCGAATCCGCAGCATGTTGTATAGGACATCTCCCTCTTGATGGCCCATTCGACATACGTCCTTGTGGTGTGGGTTTGAATGTCGGTGGTGCTGTGCATGTATCCATCGTCTAGTATAACTCCTCTATCAACCATGTCTTTTTCCTCCTTGTTCTCTACGTGGATCACCAGGCTCAAAGTTCCGACGTCTATGGTGTCCATCTTTGACAGCCATCTTGGGGTGCCGGCCAGGGTTATCTGATTCTTCTCTTCGATGTGGGTTTGGGGTTCTTCTATTTTCCCTTCCTACCTTTTGTCTACCAGATAGACTACCACCGTGACTCCCATCCGGTTTTCTGGCCGGGCAATTCGTCTGATGCCAGCGATTTCCCCCTTGCCGATCAGTTCGTCCGCTTTCTCTTTGCTGTCGAGGGTGATGTGTATGGTTTCACCCTGACCCACTCTGTCCGGGACAGTTTCCTTGCTGAGGCCCAACCTTTCCAATGCTTCATCCGCGTTCTTGATTTCTCCTTCTTCCCCCCCCTCTTTATCTAGGGTGATGACTACCCTCCTCTCATTCTTCCTCTTTTCTTTCTCTGCCCGTTTGGCCATCTTCTGCTTGATCCTCATTTCCTCCTTCCTGTTTTCTTCCTGATCCGCGTTCCCGATCTTCTTCCTTTCCAACTCTTTGTTTTCCCTTGTCTTGTTACCGTTCTGGATTTCTTGTCCTCCCACCGGGAGTGCATTTGCTCCAGTAGCTTTCCTTGGTACAGTTGCCGGTGGTTGGGGGCGTGCTGGACGAGGTAGCGCGGTGGGGTCTGTTTGTTCTTCTCGATTCCGTCTCCCTCCTTTCTCGTTCTCTTTGATCGAACTCGATCCGGGCTCTCCTCTCGCCTTCCAGCTTGTCGACTTTCTTCTAAAGGGTGAAGATTGTTTCAATCATCGTCTTTGCCCATGCTAGCGTTTCATTCTTCTTGGCGATGGCCTTCAGTTCAGGTGTGCTTCTGTTTGACGCGGAGCTGTTGATCGAGATTGGCGTCATGTTTCTTCTCTCCTTTCCTTTTCCGTTCGAGGCTCCAGCGTGTCTTGATTCCAACAATCCCTTCTTGATGTCTGGTAGGGCTAATGCGGCCCACCTGCTCGTCATGAGACCTGTCGCTAGTCTATCTATGAACTGTTTCTTTCTGATATCGGCGATGGGTTTGGCTTCCATTTTCCATGTGTGCCAGTGGGTGTCCTCGCATTCTTCTTCTTCATGGCTTCCTCTCTTCCTCTTGTTTCCTCCCTCTGCTATTTGCATTGTCAGTGGCCACATGTGGGCTAGGTCTAGTCCACCCTCCGGCCCACTTATGATGTCTTCAGCATCTTGCATGTCGATATCCGGGTTATCCCTGACCACATCGTTGATGTATTTGGCTCTGAGTGTGCTCACAGCGTTCACCGCATATTCGACCCTGTCTTGTAGGTCCATACCTTGCCACTCGGCCTCGGACATCTCTGCTTCCTGTTTTGGGGACTTTTTCGCTCTTTCTTTCCCCTTCTCCTGTGTCCGTGCTGATGCGGGCGTACCCCACTCCTGCGTTTCCCCCCCACTTCTAAGTCTGTCCTTTTCTTCTTCATCTCGATATTCCATCTTGATGTCATCTTGTTCGAGGTGAACTGCCGGCGGTGGTGTCGGCTCGTAGTCTGACCAGGTGGTGTATTCTGCAGCCCGGCTGACCAGCTCCTCCGCTTTTTCGATTATTGACTCTGCAGCCTTTATTGTGCGCAGCGGGGGTTCTGCCCCTTTGATATACTTAACCTCACATGGGGCATACTTGGCCGTAGCATTCTTGAAGTACACTGTCTTCACATTCCTGAGGTCGTCATTTACCATCAGCGGTACCAGGCCGAAGCGCCCTGGCTGGATTACTGCGGGCGCCGGTCGCCTGGGCGCGCTGTTCACGACAACGTATGCGAAGTTGGTTGCCGACATGGTTGTTTGTTTGGTGTGTCGTGATGGTTGCTATGCACATTGCAGGGGTGTTTTAGCGCTTTCCTATTTAGTGCTAACAATATCCTTTGTCTTCCACAATACTATTGTTTTATCGTCTGGGCTTCTAGAACCTTCCTTGCCTTGCCAAACCTGCCGAGCCAAAATGCGCTGGCAGCCTCTTCTGGGTGATTTGAGCCAGAAAGATGTAGTGATAGTAGGGGGTGTTTAATCCTATCTATCAAATAATTTAGTGTATCTTGTAGAGAATACTTCCCTGATGCTGGCTATTTCTTTAATTTTCCTGTAACTATTGTGGTTATGGAGCTAGGTCTTAAAAACCAAAAATTCGGGGTTTTCAGCCCAAAAATCTGGGTTGAAACACTAGTTTTCGCCGATATTGTTGTATTTAAATAAAACTGGTAATGATAAATAGCCCTGAAGCTGCTGATTCCGAATATACTATTTTTGTATCTCATTTCTTGCTGGTTATGCTGTTATTTTCAAAAACCCGTCCTAAACTGGTTGTTGTCGCTTTTTCGGCCTTGGCGCTCACCTTAATTAACCGTACCTTTTTTTTTTGTTTAACTCATTAATTAATTAACCGTACCTGCATATGCAGAGGCTAGATAGAAACAGTTCATTAACTCAAATCTAGATCTGAGATTATTGGTGCAATGGTAGTTGACATGTAGCATGCTCACTCAATAGAATCATAGAACCCTAAGCTTATATTATGCAGTATTTTGTGCCTCCTCCTAGTGTTGAATGTAATATTACTCGTTGTTGGGAATATCTCCACCTACAAGAAAAGTGAGACGACGAGTGACGTGACAACGGTTCCAGCGAGCATCACATCCCCGCGCTCCACGAGTATTCCCCAACAACGCCTTTTGACACATCCGGAAAGTGTGGGGAGGCTACGCTGAATGATAGAATAAAGTTGATTGAAGAAGAGCTTGCACAGCATGCTAGCGAAGAGTGGGAAAGGCTAGATTGGGAAAATGGATATAAAATCATTGGCAGTATGCCAAAGAGAGTTGTAGCAGTAGTAAAGATACAGAGCAGGATTAGTTCACGGGAAAATCTCTGTCCAAATGCATATCACGGGAGATCATACAGAGTGGTAAATATTGTTCAGAGGCGGTAGTATCTACCCTGTATCGCATAATGCAATTTTATCACTTTATTCTTTCTACTTTCACTTTTTTGTTGTGGTTCGGATTGGTTGCACCTGCGGGTGTACTATGAAAGGGAGCGTGTTCATAAGATATCACTCGATCTTTTCTCTTTGCCCGCAAGTCTTTTTTTTTTTAATTCATTAATTGCATGCAACATTTCGGTTATGGCAATATCGCAACCCCAGAACTACTCTATATATCTATCTCCACTGCTACATACAAATAAACTAACTAAAAATATCTAATCTTCAAACAACAATTTTGTAGTCTCCCTTACTCTGATATCCACACTTGGGCCGAACAAATCTTTTCCCTTCTTTGCCCGCAAGGCATTTTTTTTTTTTTTTTTTTTTTTTTTCAACTTGTTAATTAAATGCAACCTTCCGGTTATGGTAATATCGCACTCACCAGAACCGCCCCGCTAACTCCCGGCCATGCCCAATAAAGTGTATTCGGCAAGCTAGCTACATCCACCGCCACATACTCCTTTACCACGGAAAGAACCAGAAAATGCAGTTGCTAAGGGCAAGGATAATTTGTATGGAGTGGCGGTGGTCTCTCATACAAATTATCCTTGTCTCCGTCACTTCCATTTTCTGGTTCTTTCCGTGATAAACAAGTACAATGATAAAAGAAAGAAAATAATGCAACGCAACTATCCTCTCACACATTCTTGACTACAATTTATATCTTCTCCCAATTATGCCTGGCCAGAAACTTTATTGCCTGCAAGGCATTGTTCGTATTTAAATTTTTCCTTTCCTCCTTTCTATCCGCGCCGACGCGTTATGTTTCAATTTGTGATCTTGGAATGCTATAATAGCCTATAGCCATATGTATCTTGAATTTATAGCGCTGTACTCTTTATCTCATATTGATTTTGGTTGATGGATTTAGTATTCTGTCGAGACCCTTACGTACTACAGCACTGCTTAAAATACAACACAAAGCCTGTCATTTGGAGCTGATTATCGCAAATTGTCACAGGGATTGATCCGAAAAGCCCCACTTGGAGGCAAGCAGTTTTATAGATTTGGAAGATAATAGGATAAGTGGATAGCGATAAGTCTTAAGCTTAATATGTTAATACGAACGTTATATACATGGTTCTAGCACAGAAACAGTTGGAGAAAGGTATAATGTGTCCCAAATCAGGTGATTGAGAAGAATGGCTTAAAAGATGAAAAAAAAAGTCATTGAGGACAAGACTTTTCCAAGAATATTGTTTTGGTTGTTGAAAATTGATTCCATTGGAACCTAGGCCGAATTGTTGTTTTTGGAACGATTTTTTCGTTTCGTTTGAACAGGATCTACACTTGTTTGCAGGTTATTAGAGAAATTACGCATCTATCCTATAGACCGGAGCAGGTTTTGCACGAAATTTCGTGCAAAAAGCCAAAACCGTCGAAACCCCCCACTGTGACTCCGACCCTTGATAATATATGATATTCGAGCAATAGAATAGTTACATTGTATGAAATTCATAGAAACAATTGTGGCTAGCTACCATATAGAGTGGTACTTCACATGTTGGGCAACGAATTGACTTTTATGTGCCCTCCCCCCTGGGATAGCCCCAATCTTCGCTGCCTCCTTCAACTTATATCTACACAATCAACACTCATAATATCCTCTCCATTGCCTCTAGAAGGTGGTACCATAGTTGAATTTGTCATATACTTCAATTTTTTGGTATTTGTTTTAGCAAGAGCTGTGGTTGTTGACTTGCATTTTCTAATCTTCTCCCCCACCTCTGACTCCTCTGGAATTAGATCCCAAGTGACTTGGAGGCGAAACTGCTTGCGCTCTATAGGTGCAATGGTTGACAATATATGGTATCCGTTGAAAAGCATTGTGTCAAGAATCCAAAAGAACATTGAAAACCACGTCCGGAGCGTTGTGAACAGGGTATCATAGTGGATCTGATATTGATCAGCAATAGCTACCCCACCCATATGGTGGTTGTAATCATTGAAAGATGCCAGAATCTCTAGCTCTTTCTGTTGATTGTCTCCGAATTTGGCGAGGTCTTGTTTAATATTTGTACTTTTTCCTCCGGGTCGTTTCCTCATTTTCACAACAGCCGTTTTTTCTCCCTTCAGATGATGTATGGTAGTCATCATAGTAACCGGAGCATTATCAAACCATGGTAAAAACCCTACCCCTCTAATTGCCATTCCTGCTCTAAAGTGGTAAGGAACCTTCCCCAAATCTTTCTTCGGTATTGCAAGAATGTTGGGGAAATCTTTCGAACTGGGCCTAGCCGTCCCACATGTGCCCACATCCAATTGCTCTCTTAATATCTCCAACAATAGTAGGATGAGTTAACAATTGTCAAAATATATGTGCCATGTTTTCCTTCTTGCTAGCCTGCTAGCAAGAAAGTATACCTCTTCTCTGGTTGATATCGATCCATTAATAGTGGGTACAGGATCGGGTACAGCCTGATTAGAAGTGAGATAAAAATCCCATATATAGCCTGGATCTGCGAGACAATGAAACTTCAATCCACGTTCAATTGGCTTGCTGGGATTCTTATAGGTATCCAATGAGCGTCCTGTACATCTAATCATAGACTCATCAAAGCTAATATTGGTACTGGGTGTTACGTGGGGACCGTAGGCGAAACAGAGGAGGTCCAAGGAACACAACCGAGGCAGGGGGGCCTAGAAGTAGACTCTAAGCAAGCGAAGTATCTTGAAACCCTTTTGGTCGTCGAGACCAAAAGATCGTGGACTATGGACTATAGAGGAATAAAGTATTGGTATTCCTTAAAATACAGGAGGTTGCGTGAAGAGAAAAGGAAAGGAAGAGAAACAAGATCGAGAGCGAAGACAGGGCCCTTTATATAACCGAATAACCCCTGTCCGAATCTGACAAATACTATCACGTAAGGAAATCTATAGAGTACCATAGAACCAAATAGAAACCAAGAGAATACCCATGACTCATCCTTCGATACGTGCGACCACACTTCTCTTCACTCCACCATCGCTTATTCCCTAACATCATGTGACGCCATAACAGATCAGGTCCCCCTCCGAGGCCTAACTCCTGGTAGGCTTTGGCTTGCTCGGATATCGTTGGTGAAAGTCTTTGATCAGGTCGGGCGAATGCTCAAGGTCATCTGGAGGTTGCCAGGACGGTTCAGGATAACCTTGGTATCGAACCAAGTATTCCAATCTTCCCCGTCGCTTCCTCGAGTCCAATATAGCTTCGACCTCCCACTCTTCTTGTCCTTCAATCTCCACTGGGGGTGGAGGCAGTTGCTGTTGCCCTGGGACAGGGTCACTGGCGGCCGGCGAGAGTAACGAGACGTGGAAGACGGGGTGAACCTTCATGGTACGTGGTAGGTCCAATTCGTACGCGTATGGGCTGACAATCCTCTTGATATTGTAGGGTCCCACTCGCTTCCAATCGAGTTTCTTTGAGGGTCGTTTAGTATTGATGTGCCTGGTAGATAGGAATACCTTATCTCCTAAAGAGTATCGAGGTGCTGGTGAGCGATTGACGTTGGCGGTATCCTCTGCTATCTTCTGTGCCCGAAACATTTCATCCTTCAAGAAGTCATAGACGGACTTCATATCCCTTGCGATCCCATTCGCTTGATCCTCCGCCGTGGTCTTCCCATGTTCCAAGGGGCCAAAGGTCATACGCGGGTGCCTCCCGGTGTTAGCGAAGAAGGGCGAGACTTGGGTGGTTTCCGAGGAATGGTTGTTGGCTGCGAATTCTGCCATCGGTAACATGGACAACCAGTCGTCTTGTTGGTAGGACACATAGCTCCGAAGGTACTGTTCCATAACTGCGTTGAACCGTTCAGTTTGACCGTCTGTCTGGGGGTGGAAGGCTGTTGAGTATCGCGGTGATATTTCTAAGCGATCGCATAAGGACTGCCAGAACTCAGCGGTGAATTGGGTTCCCCTGTCGGATACTATTGTCTCGGGTAGGCCATGTAACTTCCAAACATGTTCCAGGTAGAGTTTGGCTGTCTCCCGGGCGTCGACCTCCTTTGTTGTTGGTACTAGGTGCCTCATCTTGGTCAACCGATCGACTACCATCAGGATCGCATTGTATCCCCCACTCTCCGGTAGGTCCGTAACAAAGTCCATTGATACATCTGTCCATGGTCCATCCGGTATGGGCATAGGTCGTAATACCCCGTATGGCGCATTCCGAGATGTCTTACTTCGGGTGCAGACTTCGCAGTTTCGAACATATTGGTCGACGTATTTTCGCATCTGTGGCCAATAGTATTCTCGGCTCAATAACTCCAAGGTCTTTGCTCTCCCCGGGTGTCCGGCTGATGGTTTGTCGTGATGTTCCCGAAGTAGTCGTAAGCGAAGGTCACTTTCTTCCGGTACGTATAGCGCGCCTCGGTATAGGAGTCGGCCATTTCCGTCTTCGGAGCATTCGGCTAGCGATATTTTCTTCGAGTGTTTGACCCCGTTCCGAAGTAGCGATAAGATTTTGTTCGGGAAACTATCAACCTGGTAAGCATTCGAAAACAATTCCTCCACAGTGGACATTCCTTCAGCGGGTTCATTTGATAAAGAGCCCGCAAACAAACTTAGCTTTGCATCCAAATTTTTTCTCTTTATAACCACTTGGCTTTGGTGGGCCAATCTTTCATCCCCCGCCTTAGGGAGGTCTCCTGGCCTCCTAGTCAATGCATCCGGTTTTCCTCCTTGTTTTCCTGGCCGGTATTGAATAACAAAATCGAAACGTGACAGGAATTCCGACCATCTCGCTTGGCGACGGTTTAGCAGTTTGGTAGTCATGAAATATTCCAAATTCCTGTGGTCCGTTAAGACTTTAATGGGAAACTGGGCTCCTTCCAAGTTGTATCGCCAGTGTTCGAAACATCGAATTATCGCTAAAAGTTCCTTGTCGTATATTTCGTAGTTGCACTCTGCTGGGGTGTGCCTTTTGTTGAAGAACGCCACCGGGTGTAATATTTGCTCGTCATCCCGTTGTGAAAGTACCCCTCCGGACACATAGTCAGAAGCGTCTGTCTCCACGGTAGCTTCTCGCTCCGGGTCCCAGTGTCGAAGGATTGGTGCTGTTGTAAATGCCGTTTTGAGGTTCCGGAAAGCTTGTTCCGCCTTGTCTGACCATTCGAATTTGACTCCCTTTTTGATCCATTCCTGTCTTGTAGCGTCTTTGGTTAGCGCCGTCAAGGGCATTGCTATTTTCGAATATCCGTTAATGAAACGCCGGTAGAAATTGGCAAATCCGAGGAACCCTTGTACTTCCTTTACACTTTCCGGTGTTTCCCAGTTCACAACTGCTGATATCTTTTCCTGATCCATTTCGATACCTTCCGGGGTGAGAATAATTCCGAGGTACTTTGTCTTCTGAGTATAGAATTCACATTTTTCCGGTCGGAGGTGGGCTTTGTGGGCGTGCAGTAGCTCGAGTATTTTCCGGACGTGTATTTTATGTTCCTCTAGAGTTTCAGAATAGATAAGAATATCGTCCAAGTAAGCCGTGACAAATTGATCCAGATGAGGACGGAGAATGTCGTTGATCCACCGTTGAAAAGTCGCGGGAGCATTAGTCAGTCCGAAGGGCATAACTTGGTATTCGTAGTGTCCGTACCGTGTCCGGAATGCTGTCTTCCACTCATCTCCCTCCGCTATCCGTATCTGATTGTAACCCCAGCGTAGGTCGAGCTTGGTATAATATTTGGCTTTTGACAGTCTTGCCCATGTTTCCTCCATCAAGGGGAGAGGATATCTATCTTTCACAGTAATCTCGTTTAGTCCCCGGTAGTCCACACACAACCGTAGAGTCCCATCGCTTTTCTTGACGAAGATAATTGGTGCACCCGCCGGGGAGGTACTATTCCGGATCACCCCTCGCGGAAGATTCTCCTTGATATATTCCCACAAGGCTTTGAGTTCCGTCTGCGTCATGTTGTACATTGGTTTGAAGGGTGGTTGTTTGTCCCCTTGCAGTACTATGTGGTGGTCGTAGAGGGTTCTGTGTGGTGGTAAGACCGATGCGTCGGCCTCTTCGAATAAGGGTAGTAGGTCATGGTTTTCCGGAGGTACGATTTGGCGAATGTCGATGGTCGTTTGGTCTAGGGCCGAGAGATGAATCAGATGGGCGCCTTTGTGTAGCTGCTGAACAATCTTTTGAATCGACGCCGGTGCTTTGTTGAGTCCAGCGAGGTCTATTAGGTTCCACTCGGGGGCTGGTATAGAAATCCCCCTTGCGACGATTGGTTTCCTTTCGATGCAGCAATGTTGACAGCATGTTGGTGAATCGAAAATCAGCTTATTCTTTTTCGGTCGTAGCTTGACATCGTGTCTTCGCATCCAAGGTATCCCCATCACGATCGGGTACGATCCCAATTGAGTAACAAAACATGGGGCTTCCTCACGATGTCCGTGTATGTCGAGGTCAAGGGTAACAAAGTGTGTGATCTTGCCTGATTGAATGGGTCGTCCATCAATGACATCGACTTGTCGGGGTATTTTCAATGGAGTCATAGTAAGTTTATGGTGGCGTACAAAAGATTCGTCTACAAACGCGTATCCTGAGGCTCCGGTATCAATAAGAGCAAAGGTGGGTACAAAAGTATTTTTATTCTGAGAAACCGAGCAGGTTACTACAAATTGATTCCCATCCATTTCCTCCTCTGATACCGAACAAGTAGAGATACGCATCTTAGAAAAATCTTCAAAG
Source organism: Morchella conica (assembly GCA_008079325.1). Lineage (NCBI taxonomy): Eukaryota > Fungi > Ascomycota > Pezizomycetes > Pezizales > Morchellaceae > Morchella > Morchella conica. The sequence goes on along the minus strand of VOVZ01000084.1, from coordinate 113,067 downwards.
GGTCCCTGGGTTATGCCACTTAAGCCAGGGACAAATCTTTTGCCGACTCATTGTCTGAGTCCTGTTCCTCCTCCACCCTCATCGCCGCTCCCCTCATCGTATATCTCTTCTGTCCTCCACCCTGTCCCCTAGCCTGAGGACAGTTTCTCACCAGGTGTCCAACCCCCCCACAATAAAAACACCTTCCTTCCGTTAACCGAGCATTTCTTTCCGCAGGAGTGGGGCGACGACGGCCCCCTGAGAGGTCCATGGGTGTATCACCACCAGGCGCGAACGATGGATGAGTAGGCGCAGGCGATGCCTGGTTCGCGAGAGCAGGAGCAGGAACATATGGGCGCGAAGGTTGTGCCGGGGCAGGTGCTGTGCGTTGGGCGACAGGGTTACTGTTGCTGGTGGTAAACAGGTGTCGCTTACCCAGCCTAGCCTTGATAGCCCGTTGCCTGTTGTCCAACCGTTGTAGAAGGGTTGCACAGGCGTCAACCGTAGTGGGGGTTTCGTGGTGTACCATTGCTTCCATTAGTTCCGTGGAGATCCCTTCCAGCAAGCACTCCACCCGAGTGATCTCGTCAAAGCCGGACTCGGAGGCATGTCGTTGGAACTCGGCGAAGTAGTCGGAGAAGGCACGGTTCCTCTGGCGCATATCCCTCAAGTTTCGACGGGCAGTGTAAACCCTGTCTGGATCACCGAAAGCAGTGTCCAGGATCTCATAAAATCGTTCCATAGATGGCAGGTTAATGCCATCATCAGTGGTGTATGCGAGGAACTGGCTAGCAGCGATGTCTTCAAGACGACCGAAGGCATAAGACAACTTGGACTGTAGGGTCGGGAAGCGATCGGCATTCCCCAGGAGTTTGATCCTCATCTCTTGTTTGAATAAGTGTAACCGGGCCCGGTCCTTATCACCTCGAAAGATTGCAGGTTCGGATAGCTTTTCCGAACGATGGGTAGTGGTGGTAGGAGCTTCTACGACTGGGGGTGCTGCTGCGTTTGGAGGGACTGCTGGTGGAGGGACTGCTGGTTGCTGCTGTTGGGCTGTAGCTAGGTCTCGTTGGAAGGCATGCCTTGCCTCCTCTCCTTGTGCGTAGGCCGCTCCGAGGTCCTGGGCGTATTGGGACAACGCCGTTCGGCACCGTTCCAGGAGCGCAAAGGTTTGGGCATTGGCGTGGTCAGCATCGAAGGTTGGATACTGTTCGAAGTAGGTACGGAGCTGTTCCGACAACTCCTCGTAGTCAATAGGGTTCGACATGGTAGGCTATGGTCTAGATGTTGTGTTGGTTGGCGTTGGAGACGCAACCTAGTGTTACGTGGGGACCGTAGGCGAAACAGAGGAGGTCCAAGGAACACAACCGAGGCAGGGGGGCCTAGAGGTAGACTCTAAGCAAGCGAAGTATCTTGAAACCCTTTTGGTCGTCGAGACCAAAAGATCGTGGACTATGGACTATAGAGGAATAAAGTATTGGTATTCCTTAAAATACAGGAGGTTGCGTGAAGAGAAAAGGAAAGGAAGAGAAACAAGATCGAGAGCGAAGACAGGGCCCTTTATATAACCGAATAACCCCTGTCCGAATCTGACAAATACTATCACGTAAGGAAACCTATAGAGTACCATAGAACCAAATAGAAACCAAGAGAATACCCATGACTCATCCTTCGATACGTGCGACCACACTTCTCTTCACTCCACCATCGCTTATTCCCTAACATCATGTGACGCCATAACACTGGGTACCCGGTAGGCTTGAGACGATCTTCGCAATTCATCAAGCAATATGTCAATTTTTCTCTGCCAAAGGCGGCGTCCCTGTGATGTATGGGTTGGAATATAGACTGCAGATACATGTAGATAGCGCTTGAATTGCTCAAACTTAGTAAGACTCATATATTTGGTAATAAGGTGGATTGGATGAAGTCCGTTATGTTTCCAATAATCCTCCAAGGCAGGCGATTTAAATATCCCCATATATATACAGATACCAATCCAAACCCGTAGCTCATTGGCAGATACGTCTACCCAGCTCCTGCCTGTAGCTGACGGATCTTCCCTCTTAGATTTTGCATACGAATTGGTGTTGGTAGCCAGAGTATCAAATAGGACATCTGGGAAGAACAATATGAATATTAAATTTGGGGTAACTGCCAACCCATTGAGAGAAGAAGGTAATCGATTGTAGGCAACGTGAACAGGATAGTATTCTTTCATTGGAGTGAATTCTGGGACTGCAGGCGGTCTGTGCTGTAGTGGAGAAAGATTCTCCTCTGGCTTCGATGCTGACAAATCTCTCGTGAACGAGCGAATTGTTGACTTTTGGAATTTATTGCCAACCTTCTTGACTTCTGATGGGCCTGAGGCTTCTTGATCCGAGTCTCCCGTATATGATAGTGGTTTTACCCTATGCCGCAATATTCTATCACCCATTGATACCAACATATGTTTCTTTTTGCCCGGTGCAGTAGGTATATATGTGGGCTGGGAACAATCACAATTGTGAGTTTGTAAGGTTTGAGGCGTAAGCTCGGAGGGCGCAGAGAGAAGGAAGTGATAGTGGGGATCAAAATAAACCCTTAATCGCGGGAATTGGATAAAAATTTACTGAGTACTTCGAAAATCACTAGGGTAGTATTCATATATCGCTGTCTGATAAAATTCTAGGTACCATACAACGAAACCCAAGGTTTTATAATCAAAAAGTTTCTAAAAAAATCGAACAAAAAGGTGATGTCATTGTTTGTAATCTAAAGGTAATTGTGATGGTTATAGACCAGGGGTGAGGGGGGGTAAATAGCTTTTGTTAACCAAAGTGTTGTCATGACATAATTTTGCATGAGATTCCCCGCAAAATCATCACATTACGGTCCATGGGATATGTTTCACTGTCTATAAAGCGGTTTGTTTTTGGATGAACTCTTGCTGTATGTTGACCAAGACTGGCACATACTTATAGGGTCGGACTACAGTTGAGATACATATAGTAATGCTATCGCGGCAGGACCGCCCCCATCCGCTATGCCGTCGAGAACCTTGTGGAATTGGGTGATGAAGTGAAGGATCGCTATTGCGTCGGTTAAGATGGATGGGTAAGGAAGGTGCGAGGAGGATATGGTCAGCGCTAGGCGCTTCAGATTAGGATTGCGGAAGGAACATCAGCAAACTTGCGTATACCCCTGTTGTCTCCCAACAGTCTCCTGAGCCTCCTGAGAATCTCCTGAGACACAAAAACGAATTTTGAGTCTCCTGAGAGTCAGGAGACAGACCAAAGCTTGCTGATGAAAGGTCCGGATCGGTTATGAGTTTTTTTTTTCAGTTTGTTCTGGCGTCACAAGACGTAATAGAACAAGCGATGGTGGAGTGAAGAGAAGTGTGGTCGCACTCACCTACGGATGAGTCATGGAGTATTCTATTGGTTTCTATTCGGTTCCGTTGCATTCTATCTGTTTCCTTGAGCGATTGTATTTGTCATACTCGGACAGGGGTTATTCAGTTATATACAGAGCCCTGTGTTCCCTCTCTGTCTAGTTTCTCTTCCTTTCCTTTTCTCTTCACGCAACCTCTTGTATTTAAGGAATACCAATCCTTTATTCCTCTCTAGTTCATAGTCCACGATCCTTTGGTCTCGACGACCAAAAGGGTTTCAAGATACTTTGCTTGCTTAGAGTCTACCTCTAGGCCTCCTGCCTCGGTTGTGTTCCTTGGAACTCCCCTGTTCCGCTTACAGCCCCCACGTAACACTAGGTTGCGTCTCCAACGCCAACCAACACAACATTTCGACCATAGCCTACCATTTCGAACCAAATTGACTACGAGGAGTTGTCGGAACAGCTCCGTACCTACTTCGAACAGTATCCAGTCTTTGATGCTGCCCAAGCCAATGCCCAAACCTTTGCGCTCCTGGAACGGTGTCGAGCGGCGTTGTCCCAATACGCCCAGGATCTCGAAGCTGCCCACGTATAAGGAGGGGAGGCAAGGCAAGCCTTCGCCAGAAACCTAGCTGCAACCCAACAGCAGCAACCAGCAGTCCCTCCAAACCCAGCAGCACCCCCAGTCGTAGAAGCCCCTACCACCACTACCCATCGTTCGGAAAAGCTATCCGAACCTGCAATCTTTCGAGGTGATAAGGACCGGGCCCGGTTACACTTATTCAAACAAGAGATGAGGATTAAACTCCTGGGGAATGCCGATCGCTTCCCGACCCTACAGTCCAAGTTGTCTCATGCCTTCGGTCGTCTCGAAGACATCGCAGCTAGCCAGTTCCTTGCATACACCACTGATGATGGCATTAACCTGCCATCTATGGAACGTTTTTATGAGATCCTGGACACTGCTTTCGGTGATCCAGACAGGGTTTACACTGCCCGTCGAAACTTGAGGGATATGCGCCAGAGGAACCGTGCCTTCTCCGACTACTTCGCCGAGTTCCAACGACATGCCTCCGAGTCCGGCTTTGACGAGATCACTCGGGTGGAGTGCTTGCTGGAAGGGATCTCCACGGAACTAATGGAAGCAATGGTACACCACGAAACCCCCACTACGGTTGACGCCTGTGCAACCCTTCTACAACGGTTGGACAACAGGCAACGGGCTATCAAGGCTAGGCTGGGTAAGCGACACCTGTTTACCACCAGCAACAGTAACCCTGTCGCCCAACGCACAGCACCTGCCCCGGCACAACCTTCGCGCCCATATGTTCCTGCTCCTGCTCTCGCGAACCAGGCATCGCCTGCGCCTACTCATCCATCGTTCGCGCCTGGTGGTGATACACCCATGGACCTCTCAGGGGGCCGTCGTCGCCCCACTCCTGCGGAAAGAAATGCTCGGTTAACGGAAGGAAGGTGTTTTTATTGTGGGGGGGTTGGACACCTGGTGAGAAACTGTCCTCAGGCTAGGGGACAGGGTGGAGGACAGAAGAGATATACGATGAGGGGAGCGGCGATGAGGGTGGAGGAGGAACAGGACTCAGACAATGAGTCGGCAAAAGATTTGTCCCTGGCTTAAGTGGCATAACCCAGGGACCCTTTGAAGATTTTTCTAAGATGCGTATCTCTACTTGTTCGGTATCAGAGGAGGAAATGGATGGGAATCAATTTGTAGTAACCTGCTCGGTTTCTCAGAATAAAAATACTTTATTACCCACCTTTGCTCTCATTGATACCGGAGCCTCAGGATACGCGTTTGTAGACGAATCTTTTGTACGCCACCATAAACTCACTATGACTCTACTGAAAGTACCCCGACGAGTCGATGTCATCGATGGACGGCCCATTCGATCAGGCAAAATCACCCACTTTGTTACCCTTGACCTCGACATACACAGACACCGCGAGGAAGCACCATGTTTTGTTACCCAATTGGGGCCATACCCGATTGTAATGGGGATGCCGTGGATGCGAAGACACGATGTCAAGCTACAATCCAAGTTGAACAAGCTGATTTTCGATTCACCAACCTGCTGTCAACATTGATGTATCGAAAGGAAACCAATCGTCGCAAGGGGATCTCCATACCAGCCCCAGAGTGGTACCTGCTAGACCTCGCTGGACTCGGCAAAGCACCAGCCTCGATTCAATGGATTGTTCAACAGCTACACAAAGGGGCCCATCTGATCCATCTTTCTGCTTTAGATCATACGCCTATTGACATTCACCAAATTGTACCTCCGGAAAACTATGACCTATTACCCTTATTCGAAGAAGCCGACGCATCGGTATTACTACCATACAGAACTCTCTACGACCACCACATAGTACTGTAGGTGGATAAACAACCACCCTACAAACCAATATATAGCATGACACAAACGGAACTCAAGGCCTTGTGGGATTATATTAAGGAGAATCTTCCTCGAGGTGTGATTCGGAACAGCATATCACCCGCGGGCGCACCAATTATCTTTGTCAAGAAGAGCGATGGGAAACTACGGTTATGTGTGGATTATTGGAGATTAAACGAGATTACGGTAAAAGATAGATACTCCCTTCCCTTGATGGAGAAAACATGGGCAAGATGGTCGAAAGCCAAATATTACACCAATCTCGACCTACGCTGGAGTTACAGTCAGATACAGATAGCGGAGGGAGACCAATGGAAGAGAGCATTTCGAACACGGTACGGACACTACGAATACCAAGTTATGCCCTTCGGACTAACTAATGCTCCCGCGACTTTTCAACGATAGATCAACGACATTCTCAGTCCTCATCTAGATCAATTTGTCACTGCTTACTTGGACGACATCCTTATCTATTCTGAAACTCTAGAGGAACACAAAATACACGTCCGGAAAATACTCGAGTTGTGACTACACGTCAACAAAGCCCACCTTCGACTGGAAAATACGAGTTCTATGTTCAAAAGACAAAGTACCTCGGAATTATTCTCACCCCGCAAGGTATCGGAATGGATAAGGAGAAGGTGTCAACAGTTGTGAATTGGGAAACACCGGAAAACGTAAAGGAAGTACAAGGGTTCCTCGGGTTTGCAAATCTCTATCGGCGCTTCATTAACGGATATTCGAAAATAGCGATGCCCTTGACGGCGTTAATCAAAGGCGCTACAAGGCAGGAATGGATCAAGAAGGGGGTCAAATTCGAATGGTCAGACAAGGCAGAGCAGGCTTTCCAAAACCTCAAAACTGCATTCACAACAGCACCAATCCTTCGACACTTCGACCCGGAACGAGAGAGTACCGTAGAAACGGACGCCTCGGACTACGTGTCAGGAGGGGTACTCTCACAACGAGATGACGAGAGAATATTACACCTAGTGGCGTTCTTCAACAAAAGGCACAGTCCAGCAGAATGCAACTACGCAATATACGATAAAGAGCTTTTAGCGATAATTCGTTGTTTCGAACATTGGCGATACAACCTGGAAAGAGCCCACTTCCCGATTAAAGTGTTAACGGATCATCGGAATTTGGAATATTTCATGACTACCAAACTGTCAAATCATCGTCAAGTGAGATGGTCGGAACTCTTGACACGTCTCGATTTAATTATTCAATACCGGCCAGGAAAACAAAGAGGAAAACCCGATGCATTTACTAGGAAGCCAGGAGACTTCCCTAAGGCGGGGGATGAAAGATTGGCGACCAAAGCCAAGTGGTTATAAATAGCAAGAATTTGGAGGCAAAGCTAAGTTTGTTTGCGGGCTCTTTATCAAATGAACCCGCTGAAGGAATGTCTACTGTGGAGGAATTGTTTTCGAATGCTTACCAGGTTGATAGTTTCCCAAACAAAATCTTATCGCTACTTAGGAACGGGGTCAAACACTCGAAGAAAATATCGCTAGCGGAATTCTCCGAAGACGGAAATGGCCGACTCCTATACCGAGGCGCGCTATACGTACTGGAAGAAAGTGACCTTCGTTTACGACTACTTCGGGAACATCACGACAAACCATCAGCCGGACATCCGGGGAGAGCGAAGACCTTGGAGTTACTGAGCCGAGAGTACTACTGGCCACAGATGCGAAAGTACGTCGATCAATACGTTCGAAACTGCGAAGTTTGTACCCGAAGCAAGACGTCCCGGAACGCGCCATACGGGGTACTACGACCAATGCCCATACCGGATGGACCATGGACAGATGTATCGATGGACTTTGTTACTGATCTACCGGAGAGTGGGGGGTACAATGCGATACTGATAGTAGTCGATCGGTTGACCAAGATGAGGCACCTGATACCAACAACCAAGGAGGTCGACGGCTGGGAGACAGCCAAACTCTACCTGGAACATGTTTGGAAGTTACATAGTTTACCCGAGACGATAGTATCCGACAGAGGAACCCAGTTCACCGCCGAGTTCTGGCAATCCCTATGTGATCGCTTAGAAATCTCACCGCGGTACACAACAGCTTTCCACCCCCAAACCGACGGTCAAACCGAGCGATTCAATGCCGTTATTGAACAGTATCTTCGGAGCTATGTGTTACGAACCAACCGCTACACCAAAGGAATGAGTCATCGGAAAGGAATGAGTCATCGGAAGTCTGGAAGGTTCTGCTGGATTAGTAATCGGTTATGGTCTCGCCTAGCATAAAATGCTGATTGTGTCTCCTATTTCCTTTCTCTCTTTCCTTACGCAACATCTTGTATTCTACTGTGGGTTATTACTTTGGGGGATTTACTTCGCTTCAATACACTTCTTTACTCTCAGTCCACGTTACGTCTGCTGTCCCTCATGCTCGGTGTATCCGCTGTTATCACCTCCGCAGTGATGTTGTTCTTCGCTGTCTTCCTCTCGGTTAATATGCCGACCGCTGTACTCTCCGTCTTTGTACGAACCATCATCTCTGTCCTCGTACAGACCCTCGTCCCTGCCTTCGGGCATACCGCTGCCTCGCTCCTCGCCCTCGTGCGAGCCTATTCCCATTCTACCAGGAACCCCACGATGTCCCTTGACCCTTCAGCCATTACCCCGCCCATGGTTCTTTACACTATGT
>VOVZ01000084.1:64692-102888 GCA_008079325.1 Morchella conica | reverse complement strand
GCTGGACACCCAGGACGCGCACGCACACTGGAACTACTAAGCCGGAACTTCTACTGGCCCCAGATGCGAAAGTACGTTGCCCGTTATGTGGACCACTGTGACACCTGCTCCCGGATCAAACCGGCCCGACACGCTCCGTATGGCCTCCTCAAACCGCTAACTCCCCCGACAAAGGCATGGTCTTCGTTGTCCATGGATCATGTCACCGGCCTGCCTGAGTCCCAGGGATCCAACGCCATCCTTGTAGTGGTGGATCGACTCACCAAAATGGCCCACTACATACCCACCAGGGATACCGCGGACGCCCCGGAACTAGCCCGGCTGTTCCTACAGCACGTCTGGAAGGCTCACGGACTGCCCAAGGATATTGTATCGGACAGAGGAACGACCTTCACTTCGCAGTTCTGGAAAGCCCTATGTAACCAGCTGGACATCAGACCCAGGTTCAGCACGGCCTTCCATCCACAAACAGACGGACAAACCGAGAGGGTAAACGCTATCATCGAACAATACTTACGGGGCTACGTCAATTACCAACAGGATAACTGGGCAGACTTCCTCCCACTGGCAGAGTTCGCGCACAATAATGCCTCGACGGAACCATTGGGGGTCAGTCCCTTCTTCGCCAACTATGGGTATAATCCCCGACTAGACGTCCTCCCCGAGGAAGAAACACACGAAGCCACGCCGAAGGAGGTACTGGAGTTTGCCAACTCGATTTCCACCCTACAGGCAGCCCTGAGATCCGAGATCCTGTACGCACAAGCCGCCGCTGCCGATAGCGCTAACGCTACCCGACTCCCAGAACCACGCCTTGAAGTAGGAGATATGGTATGGTTGTCACGGAAACACATACGCACCACTAGGCCTTCGGACAAGTTGGACCACAAGCGGCTAGGAAAGTTCAAAATACTCGAACGCATCGGATCCCATGCCTACCGCCTGGAACTCCCCGCCTCAATGAAGTCCCACCCGGTGTTTCACGTCTCGTTATTAGAACCCGCTCGAACGCAGCCTTTGCCGGGCCACATACAACCACCACCGCCCCCGGTAATCGTCGAAGGTGAAGAGGAGTTTGAAGTGAAGGAGGTACTGGATTCGCGGATACGTCATCGGCAACTACAATACCTCGTCAAATGGACCGGTTACGAACAACCCACCTGGGAACCGGCCCGTAACCTCGACGCGGAATTGGGATCGCTGCAACGTTTCCACTCCTTATATCCCAACAAACCCGCAGCAGTCCCTAAAAGGACCCCAAGTGGGAAAGTATAAGTTTCTTACGGTTTCTTTAGCAAATGAAACCGCCCTATCTTATGTCCCCCGGTGCCTGTTCTATCTATGCGTAAAGCTAACTCTCTATCTTTTCTTACCTCGTCACCGCCTATCAGCTCACAGGAGCTCGCCTTTTCGGAGGAGGATCTAAACTGTTACGAACCAACCGCTACACCAAAGGAATGAGTCATCGGAAAGGAATGAGTCATCGGAAGTCTGGAAGGTTCTGCTGGATTAGTAATCGGTTATGGTCTCGCCTAGCATAAAATGCTGATTGTGTCTCCTATTTCCTTTCTCTCTTTCCTTACGCAACATCTTGTATTCTACTGTGGGTTATTACTTTGGGGGATTTACTTCGCTTCAATACACTTCTTTACTCTCAGTCCACGTTACGTCTGCTGTCCCTCATGCTCGGTGTATCCGCTGTTATCACCTCCGCAGTGATGTTGTTCTTCGCTGTCTTCCTCTCGGTTAATATGCCGACCGCTGTACTCTCCGTCTTTGTACGAACCATCATCTCTGTCCTCGTACAGACCCTCGTCCCTGCCTTCGGGCATACCGCTGCCTCGCTCCTCGCCCTCGTGCGAGCCTATTCCCATTCTACCAGGAACCCCACGATGTCCCTTGACCCTTCAGCCATTACCCCGCCCATGGTTCTTTACACTATGTGTCCTACCAACAAGACGAATGGTTGTCCATGATGCCGATGGCAGAGTTCGCAGCCAACAACCATTTCTCGGAAACCACCCAAGTTTCGCCTTTCTTCGCCAACACCGGGAGACACCCGTGAATGACCTTCGGCCCCTTAGGACATGGAAAGACCACGGCGGAGGATCAAGTCAATGGGATCGCAAGGGACATTCAGTCCGTCTATGAATTCTTGAAGGATGAAATCTTTCGGGTGCAGAAGATAGCAGAGAACACCGCTAACGTCAATCCCTCACCCGGACCTCGATACTCTTTAGGAGATAAAGTATTCCTCTCTACTCGGCACATCAATATGAAACAACCTTTCAAGAAACTCGATTGGAAGCAAGTGGGACCCTACCAGATCAAAAGGATTGTCAGTGCATACGCATACGAATTGGACCTACCATATACCATGAAGGTTCACCCCGTCTTTCACGTCTCGTTACTCTCACCAGCCGCGAGTGACCCTGTCGTAGGGTAACAGCAACTGCCTCCGCCCCCAGTGGAGATTGAAGGACAAGAGGAGTGGGAGGTCGAAGCTATATTGGATTCAAGAAAACGACGGGGAAGATTGGAGCACCTGGTTCGGTACCAAGGTGTAACGGGGGTCCTAGACTACTAGAATGTAATAGAATAGAGACGGCCGGGCAGAATAGAAATCAGGTTACAGGTTCAAGATTCTTCTTGCTAGAACTTAAAGAATAATCTTAAGGCTCTTGCTTCTGCTCTTCCGAGAGATCTGGAGATTGATGGAGAACTAAATGGGCGGGAAAGAGGCCGAGTACTTATACTCCAAAGCCTTCTATTCTCTGCTCCAAGTTTCCCTACTAAGTTCCGGTGGAACTGAATTCCGGTGCTTACAAAACATTCCACCGCTACCCCGCTTTCCTTTAAGCGCCAGCAGGAGTTTTCAAGCCCTTCAGTGCCACCCCTAGTCAAAGCCTATAGATAATCTGCCGCTTGATTGTTACACAATCTTTGCCTGCAGGAGTTACCGGCTTTTGGTTGCCGGACAATCAGAGTCTACTCTGGCCGGCCTTCTAGTCAGTCAGCAAGGCATAGACTCGTCAGTCTGTCCTTCTGTGAATAGACTCTCTTCCTAGTCTCCGGAATATAGTTACACTTGCAGCTGGTGGTGATCCACACTGCAGGTACTTGTATGTCACCAGGTACTGGCTTCTAACAATAACTCTCAGCATATAGCGGGCCCTGGTTAATCTGCTCTTCATGTTATCCAGTTTAGAATGGCTCCGTTATACAAGGTTGTCCCGAACCATTCTGGCAACCCCCTGAAGACCTTGAACATTTCCCCGACCTGGTAAAGAACTTTCACCAACGATATCGGAACAAGCCAAAGCCTACCAGGAGTTAGGCCCGGGAGGGGGACCTGATCTGTTATGGCGTCACGGGACGTAATAGAATAAGCGATGGTGGAGTGAAGAGAAGTGTGGTCGCACTCGTCGACGGATGAGTCATGGGTTTTCTATTGGGTTCTATTCGGTTCCGTCGTATTCTATATGTTTCCTTAAGCGATTGCATTTGTCATACTCGGACAGGGGTTATTCGGTTATATAAAGAGCCCTGTGTTCGCTCTCTGTCTAGTTTCGCTTCCTTTCCTTTTCTTTTCACGCAAACTCTTGCATTTCCCCCTCCGGCAATGTTTTCCTCCTGGGCCTGACGGCCCTCGAGAGCCCTCCTCGCCGATAAACTGGATACACGAGTTCTAGTATCGCCTACAGGTCGCTAGTTCCCCATGTTATGACACGAGCCTCTTCTTCCCACCCCCCTTCTTCACTGAGTTGATACCCTCACGGGATTCGTTTATCACTCACCAAACCTGCCAAACCGACGGCCACGCCCAGACGGTCGTTCCCCCTCTTCTTCGGCTGCTCATCGCACGAGCAACACATACGTTGGTTCCGCACACTGTCAGTACTCTCTAGTCAGTGAGAGACCACTGCCAAAGCGCTCGACAGCCCGGAAAGTATAGCTTCCCTATGATCGCGAAAAACTATTCTCAAATTTTTTACCTGAGGTCACTCACGTGTCCTTACCCCTCTTTACCGCCCTAGCAGGCAACCCATTCTTAACCGAGGCGGCCCGATCCCCTCACCACTCCAAACCGGTCCTCCGACACCACCCCACCCATCAACCACGGTCAGCACTTTTGATTGCCACCACCCATTCCTACCGAGTTGGCTACCCCAACCCACCACTCTCAACTGAGGCGGCTCGCTCCCCTCACCCCATACATACTGGTCCCCGAGACCACCCCCTCAAAACCACGGTTGGCACTTTCGATTGCAACCACCACTCCTCTACTGCCTCGCTGCCTGACAAGCAGATGCCCGAGGCACCACTCTTGACCACCAACCATCGCTTTCACACCTCGGCCCTTCGTCGGCTTACTATCCAATGATTCAACAATCACGGTATCCCAGCCCCAAGTTAACCTCGCAATGACCTAGCACTTTCACCGGTGACCTGAGAGCTTGTGTTCTGGAATCCGCTAAGAGGACCCCATCGTTCAACAGAATTAAGTGTGGACTGTAGGATGTCCTTGGAGAAGTATATATGGTTTCTTTCTTACTGCGGGAAGGTTTCTTTGTTGTTACTTACATTCTGCTTACCTGTACCTTGCGTTATTCACCCCCCTTCGTGGGTCCCATATTGTGTCGCGGCCTATGAGTCGTTTGTTGTACTTCTTCTTTTCCTTTGTCTCGCATTGCTGGGGTTAGTCAGCGGTAGTTGTAGTTCGGGTAGTATAGTTGTGCGATAGGCTCCAGCCTCTAAGCAATATAAGGTTCTTCTTCTTCTTATTCTTGTATTTAAGGAATACCAATACTTTATTCATCTACAGTCCACAGTCCATGATCTTTTGGTCTCGACGACCAAACGAGTTTTAAGATACTTCGCTTGCTTAGAGTCTACCTCTAGGCCTCCTGCCTCGGTTGTGTTCCTTGGACCTCCCCTGTTTCGCCTACGGCCCCCACGTAACAAACATCATGCAAAACATGTTCAGGAGGAGTCCGATGCACTCACTCACCTCTCAGATGTTTCAACTGCAAAGGCTTCCACAAAGCTATCGACCGAGCCTGTCTAGAACGGGCTAAGGCTACACTAAGAGCAGTAACACGATTCAACGAAAGTGGACCCCAGAAGATTGCCTCGGCACTCATCCATATCGCTCCGGTAATAGTTGCGACCCCAATTGCAGCCGCGGCCCCGGCCTCAACACCAATCGCTTCCACCATTCAAGTACCAGCAACACCGGCACCGGCACCGGCACCGGCGGAAAATGATCACGACATGGGAAATAACTAGGTTTGTTTCAACAGCCTCGGTTATCTTTCTTTCTTTCTTTCTTATTTTCCTTTCCTCTCCTGCTGCGCGGTTGCGAACACTTATGTATTCTAACGTTCCTTACTCGTTGTCTTCGGTTACGTTCTCTCTTGTCTTTCCTCTCGTTTACCCGCTCTTCGTGGGTCCAATTTTGTGTCACGGCCTCTGAGTCGTTTGCCATATTCTTTTTCCTTTGTTTCACGTTGCTTGGATTAGTCGGCGGAGGTTGTAGTTAGGATAGTCGGTGCGCGATAAGCCTTTGGCTCCCATGCGAAATAAAATCTATCTATCCATCTATCTTTATTTGTATTCAGTCTCATCCGGTCTCATCTAGCATATCAACCTAGGTGGAGGGATTCCCAGATTCTTTTAGTTATCAATACATTCTGTTCGATCGGTATCCAAGCACGATCCCCTGTCGTAGTCCCCGAACGTATCTCGAGTCGATCCTCGCCTCGATACTCCTTGTCTCGTTTCTAGATCCCCGAACCATTAGATCTCTCAACAACCTCACCTCGCCGTCTGGACACGCACTGCTCACGCCCCAGGAGCAGCGCTTCACATGACAGCAGCTGTTGACGACAGTGGAGGCCGCCGCAAAGCCTCGCTGATTTCGTGCATCTCGAGGCGCTGGCGGCGTAGCAGGTTACCGGGGGAGGTGTGCGGTGTGGTGAAGAGAGCCTGCATGAGGGGGAGGGGGAGGGGAGGGGGAGGCAGAGACAGAAGTGAAGGTAGAGGTCAGCCAGGAGCGTGTGTGTGCACTCACTCAAGAGGAGAGTGAGGCAAATGAGCAGGCAGCGAAAGATCGCACGGATAATTTGTATAAATTCTTCAGACAGACATCAGCGAAAAGAAAAATCCTCCAAGACAGATTGTAAGCCCAGACGTACGAATTTGTCTTTTGTGAGCAAAACCTCGTCTGTCGCCATCAAATACTCTTATCGCGCTTGCCGGAACTCCGAAAAATGAAATGTCGTCCTTTGGCGTCTAGTAGGCGTCCCAAATGTGACACCTCATCTTTTGACGCCTAGTTAGTTTTTCAAAAGTGCTATCTCGTCTTTTGATGTTGGGCAGAAGTGATAATCAGATTATGTACCGGCGCTAATGTTAATACCACTAGCCAATGTCGTCAGATTTGACTCCCCACACCTCGAGGATCCACCAACACCTCCACCTCCAACTCTACACCTATCTATCTTACCTTCTACCTCACCTCCTATCTCGACGCCTACCCCACCTCCTATCTCACCTCCTACCTGTACTGACACCTACCTCCTGGCTTTATCGATACCTAGATACGTATTTACCATTCTCTGCATTTTGACGCCTTTACTGAAACCGCTACAGGAAGCAAATCGACAGCTTCTAGGCACCAAATACTGCACGATTTGGACACCCACCAGTCACCATTTCCTGCACGATATGAAGACCTACCGGGCACCAAATACTGGACGATTTGGACACCTACCACGCAGCGGATACTGCTCCATTTGGACACCCCCAGGCGGCGAATGCTGCAGCTATCAGTCACCGAATACTGCACCATATGGACATCCCTAGGCAGCGAATACTGCACCCCCCAGGCAGCGAATACTGCACCCCCCAGGCAGCGAATACTGCACCACCCAGGCAGCGAATACTCCACTATATGGACATCCCCCAGGCAGCGAATACTGCACCATATGGACAGTTACCAGGCAGCGAATACTGCACCATATGGATACCCCCCAGGCAGCGAATACTACACGATTTGCAGACCCGCAGGCAGCGAATAATGCACTCCCCAGGCAGCGAATACTGCACCCCCCAGGCAACGAATACTGCACCCCCCAGGGAGCGAATACAGAACAATTTGGACACCCTCCAGGCAGCGAATACTGCACAATTTGAACACCCCCCAGGTACCGAATACTTCACCATATGGACAGCTACCAGGCAGAGAATATTGCACAATTTGGATACGCCTGTTACAAACCACACCGCTACACAAAAGGCATGAGTCATCAGATAAGCTGGAAGGTTCCGGTGGATTAGTAATCGGGGGTCATTTTCTTACTATAAAGGCTCGCTTACCTCTCCTTTGTCTAGGTCCACGTTCCGGCTGCCGTCCATCATGCTCTGTGCCTCCGCTGTTATTACACTCGCTGTTACGCTGCTCCTCTCTATGTTCTTCTCGGTTACAACGCCGACCACTGTCTTCTCCGTCTTCGTACGGACCACTATCTCTGTCATGGTCCGGACTATCATCATCCCAGTCACCTCTGTCTTAGTACAGACCTCTGTCCCTGCCTTCGAGCACAGGGCCGAACTATCTCTTGTCCTCGTACGATACCTACACCTTGCCTTGGGAACTCTAACCATGTCCCTCAACCCCGCAGCTATTACCTCGCTCATGGTTCTTTACAACACCTCAGGAAGCGAATCCTGCACCATATAGACACATACCAGTCACGCAGGTTAGCGGGCAGGAAAGTAGGCAGTAGAGAAGGAGGGTAGGCAGGCAGGTCAGCAGGAAGCTCAGCGCACAGCTCAACGGGCAGGAGCTTGGCGGGGGTCAGGAGTAAGCGAGGGTAGGTGGGTGCTGGTGGAGGCAGGTGGGTCGCTAGCAAATATGTAAATAGCATTACGTAGACATGTGGATCAATGAACATAACATATGGGCGGGACTGATGTCTTAATCTATGTACCGATTGCCGAGTGACTTCATCTGGCAGCGCAATGTGCTAGCGACAGCCGTTAACCGGGGAAAAGCTACCGAGGTGTGGACCCGGTGTTCGTTTTGGGGTCAAAGACGACCTAATTTGGTCAAAAGACGAACTCGTCTTTGACTCCACGATGAGAACGGGAGTGTTACGGGAGATTCGAGTGAGAGGTTGTGACGGAAGGACGGGTAACCAGAGACAAGCATAGAAAGGTATCGAGGTGGTGTGGGGGCGACTGTGTGCGACCACACTCGCACTATACTATTGGGCGGCGTACTCCGAAGAGTATGGCTGACGGCTGCAGGCTGTTCTCCTTTGAGAAGGTGACCAACGCAATAGTATAACGCAGCCTGATAGCCGGCATTTGTGAGTCAAAGGGATTACGCGAGATAGAATGAACTAGATAGGATACGGGCCCGGGTAAGGGTGCCAATCATGTATAAATAGAGGAGCGGATTCCCGCGAGCTGAGGGGACTATTATTCTCATCCTCAGTATCAGCGAGCGGAATCCGGTCTATTAAATTATATCGTTTAAAGCTACAGAACTATTGCTTAGCATTGCCATATCTTTGATATCCCCATAACACTATTTAATTCCTTATTCGACTCGCTTGAATACGATCGCATTCCGATATCACTCTCGAAGATAAATCATTCCTAGTTCCAAAGAGTTGAGTATATTGTGTGGCGGATAGTCACCGTGCGCTTGTCTCCAAGAACAAAAGAAATAAATATCTAGAGTTTGTACTTCATGCACCCAACCTGTTCCACTTCATTCATCGTCAAACGAGGAAGTGCAGAGCATCTCTACTGCGGATACCTAGACTCCCAAGGTTTCTTCGCAGAAGCACAAACCACTTGTCACTTTCAGGAATTCGATCCTGAAATACTCGATCCCACAGAGCTCCCTCCCATCCAGATAACTCTGACCCAACAGTCCTACAATCTCGCACACCCTGTACCTTGGTTCATTCCCCAACCATGGTGGAAGCGAACCCCAGACCTCAAAATCGAATCCCTCCAAAATGTCCCAGCAGCATCAGCTACAATACGAGGAAGACTCCAACATGGAGGACGCCATCATATTGCGCGACCGAGATACCTACGTCGCCCAGACGCAGCCGAGGCGTCAGAGTGATACGCCTGTCGCCAACCTCTGGCCGCAAGTGGCCCCTCATGCCTCACGCAGGCCCCACAGGGACTACAGAGAGAGATCCCCCTACACTACGCCCACACGAGAGTCATCCACTACTCAGGGGCGCTCCAGAATAGAGACAGTGGAGGAAGACAGCGAGGAAG
Organism: Morchella conica; assembly: GCA_008079325.1. Classification (NCBI taxonomy): domain Eukaryota; kingdom Fungi; phylum Ascomycota; class Pezizomycetes; order Pezizales; family Morchellaceae; genus Morchella; species Morchella conica. Next base: position 93,579 of record VOVZ01000084.1, on the reverse strand, counting down.
ACCTCCCCCAAACCCCCCTACATCGAACAGTACGCAGGGAGGTGGAGAGGCAAGGAGGACAGGTAGTCGCTGGACTACACCGAGGGGTCAGCGCCTTGGATATCCGCACCCAGAACGTCCCCCTAATCGAGGACCTTTTGCGGAATCACGAGGACACCATTGCCCAAATCAACGCCGCCAACCAGAATATGATAGACGAGCTCACCAGCAAATTTCAGGAGAGCGACGCCAAACAGAATCAGATGGCCGAGGCTTTGGTTCAGATCGACGCCAAATTTTGTACGCAGGCTCAGCAGCAACTGAGCCACGTCCAAGAACTCTTCGGTCAGCTCCGTACCACAACCAATGCCCAGCAAGAAATGCAGCAGCAGAGAGTAGACGCTCTGCTCGCACAGATTCAGATGGACAAGGACGATGGTGCCCAAACCGGCAACCAAGAAGCGATCACTGCTGCAGTAGATGCGCTTAAGGAAGCCAGGGCCAAGGACCGAGAGGAAATGGCGGAAAAGATCAAGGAAGCAATGAAGGAGGTGGAGCTTGCCCAGGGTCAATGGAAGACCGCTGGAGGGAAGAAGGACAAGGGGAAACAGCCCCAGGTAGAATCAGTTCGAAGCCAGGCATCAGCATCCGGCCGTTCCACGCCCAGTTTACTAGAGCAGTTCATAATAGAGTCAGCTCCAGTAGGGAACAAGAACGGAGGAGAAAGCGGTGGGCGAGGAGGTATTGGAGGAGGAAAAGGAAGGTCTAGGCGTAGTAACCCAGACCCATCCGACAGCTCAGGATCCGATGACGAAGGAAGGGACCCAAAGGGCAGAAGTAGGAGGCAGGACAGGCAGAAACGCCGTCCCCAGACCCTTCACACTCACCCCGCGGTACCAACCTACAACGACGGACCGAAGCAGGCCAAAATACCCTTCAATGGTGACCCGAAGCAAGATGTCCGCCACTGGATTGACCAAATGGAGACCTTAATTGAGCTCCAGCCTAAGGTTCAGTGGACGGACAAGGTGAAAATCCTGTGGGCATCCCTCGAACTTGCTGGCAGCGCGGCCAGCTTCTGGAAAAACTTCAAGGAAAGGCTCAGTGTAGAACCTGAGCTCGGGACTTGGAAGAGATTCAAGAAGGAACTACTCATCCAGTATGGGAACCGGACTAGTCAGGAGCAAGCCAAACAAAAAATGGACAAGCTCAGACAAACCGGACCCATCAATGACTACCTGAATGAGATGCAGAACTTAGAGTGGGACGCTCAAGTTGGCCCGACCGTGATGAAGTCAACGATCCTGACAGGAATAAACTCCTCGTTAGAAACCAGACTTTCGGCGGCCATCGAAGAGCCAGAATTTTTCCCTGATTGGCTGGCATGGGTGCGACGCGTGGGCAGGAAGGATGCGGATGTAAAGGCTAGGCATGAAATCCTAAGAGGCAGAGATACCCCTAAGGCCCCTCAAAAGCCAGCATCCAAACCCCCTCGCCGAAGCAGAGATAACCCGTCCGTAAAACGACAGGAAAATCAAAGCGAGAAGCCCAAAGAAGATCTGGGCGCTACCAAGACCCAGAAGGACAAATGGCAAGCGGAAAAGAAATGTCTCCGTTGTGGTAGAGATAACCACCTCGCGAAAGACTGCTACTCCAATAGCATTGTCCGGGCCACCACCCAGCAGCCAGTAAGAAACAGGAAGAGAGGAAGAAGTCCTTCCGGGGAGAAGGATCAGGAAGAGGGGAGTAAGCGGAAGAAAGTAGGAACACAGGATCAGGCGTTTAGGTCGAGGATCACAAATTTGGAGGATTAGGTTTCATTATACGGGAATTTTCATCGGTTATTTCATATGTATACAGAAAGGGGCACGGAATAAAATATATCTACAAGACAAAGGGACCAAAAGTGACCGAATGGCCATCAGTAATAAACTCTAAAACACTCGGGTAGTCACTGATAGGATATGCACCAGAAGAGCGTAAAGCGCACTGGCAGCGGAAGCCGCCCAGTGACACAAATACCATGTTTGTCATAAGTCATTTATTGAAAGGAAGAAGCACGGTGGGATCCCCGCACTTGGGTGTATATAAAGCCAGGCATCCCCCTCCAGAAAAGAGAAAAAACCGTCCTTCTCATACATACTCAACGAATACCGAACCAACCCACAACAAACCAAATGTCTACCTCCATCAAAGAAACTCGCCTTGAGATTGAAATCTCTTGGACCGATCCTCACTCACCTGCCTACGGCTCATGTATAACGAAGGCGTTGGTCGATAGCGGAACGGAAGACTGGATCATGTCATGGGACTACGTCAAGAAACACCAGATCCCCGTCCACCTCTGAACACCACCCCTCAACATCAGACAAGCCGATGGGACCTCCATGCCTAACTCAGGCACCCATGTCACCTACCCCCTCTCCCTACGAATAGGTCCACACCTAGACAGGTCAGTCACCTGTGAAGTCAGGGACTTTGCATCAGAAGACCTGGTCATTCCTCATCGGTGGCTACAAGAGCATCGCCCTACGGTACACTGGGGGGAAGATGCCATCTCCTTTGACAGTACCTATTGCCAGTCTAGAGGGTGCCTTATCCTCGAACGAGAAGTCGAAGAAGAAGACGATGAGGTCGAGCTAGTGATAAGACTACTACACAGCGACCCCGTTACCTCCTACTCGAACGAGCACCACCCTTTCTGGATGAGAAGTACCGGGGGCCAGTCGTTGGACATACCCCCCGAGTATCAGGACTACGTAGACGTGTTCTCTGCCGAGGGAGCCCAAAGTCTACCAGAGTCCTCGGAGTGGGACCACACAATCCCACTTATGGAAGGAAAGCAACCACCGTGGGGCCCCATCTACCCCCTCTATCCACCGGAACAGAAGGCATTGAGGGAGTACCTCGACGAGATGCTAGCCTCGGGCAAGATCCGTCCCTCTTCAAGCCCTGCTGCCGCACCCATCCTCTTCGTGCCTAAAGCAAACGGGAAACTGAGGCTATGCGTGGACTACAGAGGCTTAAACGCCCTGACTGTCAAGAACCGCTACCCTCTGCCACTCATGGACGAATTGGCAGACGCGACCAAGGGTGCTACCTTCTTCACCAAAATTGATCTGAAGAACGGGTACAACCTGGTGCGTATCAAGGAGGGAGTAGAGTGGAAAACGGCTTTCCGAACCAAGTATGGTCACTATGAGTACAAGGTGATGCCTTTTGGTTTGACCAATGCCCCGGCGACATTCCAGGCCATGATCAATACCATATTCAAGGATCTACTAGATGAAGGCGTCGTGGCCTACCTAGATGATATCTTGATGTACTCGAAGACCAAGGAAGAGCACGTTGCTCTAGTCCGGCGTGTATTGGGGCGGCTGCGCCAGCACCATCTTTATGGCAACCCGGAGAAGACGATCTGGTTCGCCGAGGAAGTAGAATTCCTTGGGTTCCTACTGTCAGGAAAAGGAACGAGGGTCTCACCCACGAAAGTGCAGGCGATTCTCGATTGGTAAGTCCCCACGAAAGTTAAGGAACTACAAGTCTTCTTAGGCTTTGCCAACTTCCTACGACGGTTTGTCCACTGATATTCAGGAGTCTGCAAGGCAATGAGGGACTTATTGAAGACGGGTACCAAATGGAGATGGGCCAAAGAGCAGCAGGACGCTTTCGATGAGCTCAAGAAGAGATTCATGACCGCGCCAATACTCCGACATTATGACGAACATCGCCAGGCAATACTTGAAACAGACGCCAGCGACTGGGCTGAAGCCGCGGTGCTCTCCCAGGTATTCGAAGATGGTTTGCTACACCCCGTGGCATACCATAGTCGCAAGTTCAATGAAGCCGAAGTGAACTACGAGATGTACGATAAGGAGATGCTCGCTATAGTTTCAGCGCTATTGACTTGGCGACACTGGCTCGAAGGGACTAGTATACCCATCGAGATCTACTCTGATCATCAGAACCTCCAATATTTCTTCACGACCAAGAAGTTGTCCAGAAGGCAGGCAAGATGGGCCGAAAAGATAGCACCTTTTCGTTTCAAAATTCACTACCGACCAGGCGACAAGAATGGGAAGCCCGATGCATTAACCAGGCGCCCGGAGTTCGTAATGAAAGGGGGAGTAATCCGAGAACAACCCGTAAAACAGTTGTTAACGGAGGATCATTTCGCACGAAGGACCAGAATAGAACCTGGCCCGGAGATAATTGGCGAACCAGCTGAGGAATGGATCGATCTTAGTCGATGGTGTGAGATACCAGGGGTGTCACTCCCACTGTTGGTTCAACAGGACTGGTATGAGATGGAGGGTCAATGGGCTCGGAGAACCGTCGTGCTGGACACACTCCCTGACCAAAGCCCAGATGATAGAGGGAGCCCCAGAGCAATCACGTCTAACGAAGAGACTCTGGCAGTATGGGACCCGGATATGAAGACGGCGACCCATAAAGGGCGCTAGATAGTACCAGGTCATGCGATCAAGCAAGTAATCGAGGATCACCACGATACGCCAGCCGCGGGGCACCTAGGGCGGGATAAAACCCTGGAATTGATTGATAGGAACTATTGGTGGCCGGGCATAACCAAGGATGTCGGTCACTACGTCAGCACCTGCGACGTTTGCCAACGAGCTAAGCAACGTCGCCGTCACCTGTCTCTTCCAAGTCCCCTAGAGTTAGCAGCTATACCTTGGACGGACATCTCAATGGATTTCGTAGTAGAAATGCCAAAGGAGAAGTCAAGATTCCGAAACGTATTGGTGGTAGTAGACCGCTTCAGCAAAATGGCGCACTTCACACCAATGACGGGAATCTCGGCGGAACAGACTGCCAATGCCTTTGTGAAGGACATTTGGCGCTTCCATGGACTACCTCGGAGTATAGTATCTGATCGAGGAACCCAGTTCGTCTTGGCCTTCTGGGCTACCATCAAGAAGAGATTAGGGATTAGGAGATGGATGTCAACCTCCTTTCACCCCCAAACGGATGGACAGACGGAGAGGACCAACCAGCACCTGGAATCATACATACGAGCATTCACGGCAGGCACTGGGAAGAAATGGAAGGAGCTGTTACCGATTTGCGAGTTCTCCTACAACAACTCGAAGCACTCGTCGATAGGACAATCCCCGTTCTATTACAACTACGGTTTCCACTCTCGGATGGATTGGCCTACAGGGGCAGAGTTGGAGAAGCTCGACGGTCAAGGAAACCCATACCTTGACGACCTCCTGTCAGCTCACGAGTTGGCAAGGGAGACCTTACAGAAGACGTTCGATAAAATGGCGTCTCGAAAAGGACCAGCAGTACAACAGTTCAGCATCGGACAGAAGGTACTGCCAGACACTCGGAACCTAGGGGGATATGGGAAGTGGTCGGATAAGGTTACCGGACCCTTCACAGTTTGAGCAACAATAGGCACCCGTGCATACAGACTCGACCTACCGGTAGAATGGAAGGTCCATAATGTATTCCACGAGATGTTGCTTCGCCCATACCGAGAAGACGCCGACCCAGCATGACAACAGAACACCAGGAAACGGAAAGCGACACCTGAACCTCAAGAAGCCTTAGCTGACGAGAACGTACAACCCACGGCCAACACTCGTCCACATACTCGAAGCCAGGCGCCCATAATAGGAGCTAGGCTATCCCACAAACGACGGAAGGTCAGCAAGGACTAGCCTCGATACCTTTCCCTTACCTATAGCTTTTCCCACAGGGTTTTTACTATAGGAAGGTTTTTAACGGTCGAGGGCGACGTCTAGGAGGGGGGAGTAGTGTTACGGGAGATTCGAGTGAGAGGTTGTGACGGAAGGACGGGTAACCAGAGACAAGCATAGAAAGGTATCGAGGTGGTGTGGGGGCGACTGTGTGCGACCACACTCGCACTATACTATTGGGCGGCGTACTCCGAAGAGTATGGCTGACGGCTGCAGGCTGTTCTCCTTTGAGAAGGTGACCAACGCAATAGTATAACGCAGCCTGATAGCCGGCATTTGTGAGTCAAAGGGATTACGCGAGATAGAATGAACTATATAGGATACGGGCCCGGGTAAGGGTGCCAATCATGTATAAATAGAGGAGCGGATTCCCGCGAGCTGAGGGGACTATTATTCTCATCCTCAGTATCAGCGAGCGGAATCCGGTCTATTAAATTATATCGTTTAAAAGCTACAGAACTATTGCTTAGCATTGCCATATCTTTGATATCCCCATAACAGGGAGAGGTGTTCGTATTTTTCCGTCGAGACGACGTGTTTTTGCGCCGGGGCATATCGATGCAGGTGAGAAAACTTCTTGCATGCCTGGCACCCAAATGACCCCCAATAGCGCCTGGTGCGCCTGGATACACCTAGACACGTCAGCATAGGCTCCATTTTTTTGCTGATGTCCATATCTCTATTTTATTCCAGTCTTTACTGACAAGAGATTCTAAGTTTCTCACCTTGCCCGGCATACCTCTTTTCTTTTTCCCTCATCCTTCTCCCCGCTTACCAAGTGTGCGCTGCTTCCACACTGTTATCTCTCACCCTTCTGAATACCCTGTTGGTTGTTCTGTTGGACGCTCGTTGTCATAACGGCTAGATGTAAAGAACCATGGGCGAGGTAGAAGCTGCGGGGTTGAGGGACATGGTTAGCTTCCAAGTAGGAAGAGATAGATCTCGCCTGAGGGTGGGAGATTGTGCAGGGGTGTGCCCGGGATGACCGTGGTCGGAATGTTAACCGAGAAGGACAGCGTAAGGAGTATATAACCGGCAACGGTTAGTACGGCAGATGCACAGAGCATGATGGACCCCAAACGTAACGTGGACTTAAGAGTAAAGAAGTGTATTGAAACAAAGCAAATCCCCTAAAGGAAAAACCCAAAGTAGATTACGAGATTTTGCGTGAGGAAAGAGAAAGGAAGACAACAGGAGACATAAGCAACCCTTTATTGTTAGGAGATGACAACCGATTACCAACCCAACGGAATTATCCAGACATCCTAAAGACTCATGCATTTCGTGTAATGGTGTGGTATGTAATACCCGACTGCCCTACCTACTATGCCCTCGAAAACGTTGAGGAATTAAGTTGTTAGGTGAAGGATCGGGATAGCGTCGGATAGGGTCGATTGATTAAGACAATTCTCGAGAGATACAGTCAATGCTAGGCACTTTGGGTTATGATTGCGGAAGGAAGGATCGGGATCGGTTAGTGGGTTTTATTATATGACTCATTATTTCCTTAGGTGTGGTTGCGAGTATTAGTCATTCACTTTCTCATTGAAGTTTATATTCAGAGCTTTCTTCCCCTCTCTGTACTTTCTTTCTTCCTTCCTTCCTTCCTTCCTCTATCTTCCAGTAGTTAGCAATATATTCTGTCCGGTCGGTAATCCTGTCCGGTCTCGTTCTCCCTGCCTCCAGCATATTCTGAGTCGACTCTCGCTTCCATATCTTCCTACTCCCGTTGCCTAATCCTGCCCCGCTAGAGTTGTAGTGCCTTGATTGCCAGCAATCTCTCTTTATTGTTGAATCTGAGCTCGATAGGAATCATATCATTCTCAACCTCCACAGCGGCTGTCGGGCAGTTCTGAAATGTTCCCCGTTCCGTCTCATGGCCTGTTTAATTCCTTTGTCTATTTCTTTGGCTAATGCCTATTAGCCGTTCAACGATACCTTTCCCCTATATTCAGCCAACTGCTTCGAGCATGCAATAAGCATTTTTCTCGCCCTGTCCATCCCAAAAGAAACCTAAGCCACCAAAACTAGATTACTAATCCTTATTTTTCCCGAACTTCTTCTTGAGGCTTGGTACCCTACTACATATAATAACTGCCTTACGGGAGCATTTTGCAATCACCTACGTGCACCTGGCTTCCGTATGGGGGATCTCGTAGCGTTAGCGATGTCAAACACCTCCCATACAATAGGATTCACAGAGTCAAGTGCCTGAATCTTTCTGTGGTGCGGGAGCATTTCATAGAGACAGTGTTGTCAAGTAACTCCCATACAAGAAGATTTTGCACACTCAAATGGTTGCATCTAGCTCCCGTACGGGGCTCATTACCGAGACAATTTTGTCAAATTATCATATACGGCGGGATTTTATTGAGGCAGAGTGTCCAGTACCTCTTGTATAGGAGGGTTGGTAGATACAGAGCTGTCAGCTTCTACCGTACGGGGCTATTGCTAGAGTCAAGTTCTGACAGTCTTTACCGTATGGGCCATTACAACAGTAAAGCTCTCATAGTCTCCACTGTACCGGCCATTACAACAGTAAAGCTTTAACAGTATCTGCCGTACAGGACCTGTCAGAAGATTGGGACCATTAGAATCTGCACGTACGAGATCTTTTGGTACATCAACAGGCCGTACAGGATCTTTTGGCGCTATCCATTCATTCAGATTCCTCCAGTACGGGCACTTGTGATGGCGTCACGGGACGTAATGAAATAAGCGATGGTGGAGTGAAGAGAAGAGTGGTCGCACTCGTCGACGAATGAGTCATGGTTATTCTATCGGTTTCCATTTGGTTCCGTTGTACTCTATCTGTTTCCGTAAGCGATTATACTTGTCATACTGGGAGAGGGGGTATTCGGTTATATAAAGAGCCCTGTGTTCGCTCTCTGTCTAGTTTCTCTTCCTTTCCTTTTCTCTTCAAGCAATATCTTGTATTTCCCCCTCCGGTAATGTTTTCCTCCTAGGCCAGAGCGCCCTCGAGAGCCCACCTCGCCGATAAACTGGATACACGAGTTTCTAGAGAGCCTTCGCCGCGCTAGATTCCCCATGTTATGACACGAGCTTCCCTCTCCCACCCTCCTTTCTACTGAGTTGATACCCTCATGGGATGCGTCTATTACTCACCACCCTCGCCAAATCGACGGCCACCGACAGACGGTCGTTCCACCTCTCTTTCGGCTGCTCATCGCACGAGCACCACACACGTTGGATCTGCACACTGTCAGTACTCTCTAGTCAGCGAGAGCCCTCTGCCAATGCGCTCGACAGCCCGTAAACTTCCCTACGGTCGCGAAAAGTATTCTCAAATTTTTACCCGATGTCACTCACGTGACCTTACTCCTCTTTGCGGCCCTAGCCAGGCGGCCTTATCCCCTCACTACATGAAACTGGTCCTCCAAGACCACCCCACCCATCAACCACGGTCGGCACTTTCGATTGGGACCACCATTCTTAACCGAGTTGGCAACCCCAACTCACCACTTTCAATCGAGGCGGCTTCGCTCCCCTCACCCCCTCCATACTGGTCCTCCGACATCACCCCCCTCAACACCATGGTTGGCACCTTCGAATGCAACCACCACTCCTCACTGCCTCGCTGCCTGACAAGCAGACGCCCGAGGCACCACTTTTGACCCACAACCATCGCTTTCACACCTCGGCCCTTCATCGGCTTACCATCCAATGATCCAACGATCACGGTATCTCAGCCACAGGTTAAACTCACAATGACCTTGCACTTTCACCGGTGACCTGAGAGCTTGTGTTCTGGAATCCGCTAAGAGGACCCCATCGTTCAAAGGAATTAAGTGCAGACTGTAGGATGGCCTTGGAGAAGTATATATGGTTTCTTTCTTACTGCGGGAAGGTTTCTTTGTTGTTACTTAGATTCTGCTTACCTGTACCTCGCGTTATCAACCCCTCTTCGTGGTTCCTATATTGTCTCGCGGCCATTGAGTCGTTTGCGGTATTCTTCTTTTCCTTTGTCTCGCATTGCTGGGGTTAATCGGCAGTAGTTGTAGTTAGGGTAGTATAGTTGTGCGATACGCGTAAGCGTCTATGCAATATAAGGTTCTCTCTCTCTCTCTCCTGTATTTCCGCACGCTCGGTAAACCTCGGGATAAAATTTTTTTTTCTATCGAATACTTTATTCTCATTATCATTTATTTCATCGCTTCGGGTTACCCTGGTATACCATACTAGGCTGAGCCATCTCGCTTCCCCCGCGTACGGTCCCGTTTGTTGTTTAAGCGAAAGAAAACAACAAAATATCACCGAAAATGGCTACCAACGAAGGAAACCCTCAACGCCCTCCGCTCCCTCAACTCTTCGGAACAGGAAAGAAAAGGAACCTCTCCAGACCATCAACACCGAATAGATTTGGTGGAATCTCCTCCCACTCCCAAGGATCTCTCTCCAGCTTCTTCGCGTCGGAACCTCCTCCAGTGACCCCGTCCGCTCCTCGATTCGACTCGTCCCAGTTCCAACACCCGGATGAGGGCTCTCAAGCAGGATCCCAAATAGAATCTCCCTCCATCTACGAGACGCTGAACGCAATAAAGCTAGCCCAGGAGAAAGCCCTCAAAGAACAACGAGACCTCGCAACCCAGTCAAAAACATGGCTGCTCAGGTTCACCTCGCCGCCTAAACCACAATAGGATAGAAAACAGCCTCAAATACTGCAAGAGGCAATGGGCCAAACTCTCTACCCGCTCCTCCAGAAAGTCGAGGAAGAACAAGGCCTACTTGCAAGAAAAGTAGACAAGCAACTCGAGGAGGTCTAAACTCTCCTCAACAAACAACAACAACCACCACCACCTCCTCCTCCCCCTCCAGCATTGCCTGTATTGCCACATGCCCCAGCCCGCGCTCCAAACGTCCGCGCCCAACCCGCCCAACTCCAACCCCAACCCACCAATGCCCGACCGGCACAGCAACAGCCGGTACAACAACAACAACAACAACAACAACAACAACAACAACCACAACAACAACAACAACGATCCTTCGCCAACGTGGCTCGGACTAGCAACCCGAACCAAGATACGTTCCAACTGGTCCAGAGACGGAAGGCTGCTAAGAAGGCAGACCCTCTGTTCAAACCTGACTTGACAAGGGCTAACTGAGAAGTCATTGTGGAATGCAACGCCCAAGTCCCCCTACAGCCAAAATCCCTCCGAAATCCGAGCAAAGATAAATGCCGGAATCTCAGATGCCAAATGCCACTTCATTGCGGCCAGGAAGACCATCAACCAGAACCTCGTACTTGAAACAAAGTTCGATACCTCCGCCGACACCGTGCTTGTTTACAAGCATGGAATCAAAGATGTACTCATGGGGATGAGAATCCACGTGATTGATATCAGGGCCAACTCAAAATGGTCAAAGTTCTTGGTATACGGCATCCCGACTACAGTTGGGGATGGTCTTGACGCGGCCAGCTGGTCGCGTCCGATATCAAATGCAACTACGGGGGGAAACTCGTACTTGCACCAATCCCAAGTTGGATAACCACTCCGGAGAAAAGAGCCGGCAAGGAACACACCACAATGCTCATCGCCCTCCCAGGATCCTACACAATGGACATCTTAGGCCTCTGATCTCTCTTCCTCTTCGACCGCCGCTGCACCCTCGAGACCTACCTCTACATCCGTGAGGACACCAAATGCCGAAACTGTCTTGAATTTGGACACAGACAGGAACACTGCTCTCATGAGACAGGCCGATGTGGACACTGTGCCGAAGACCATACCACCAACGATCACCCATGCAAGTCCTGCCCCGGAGGAGCCAAATGCACCCATTTTCCTATTAGGTGTTACAACTGCAAAGACTTCCACAAAGCAATCGACCGAGCCTGCCCAGAGCGCGCAAAAGCAAAATTACGAGTATCACTGAGATTCAACGAGTCCAGAACCATACTAGTAGCCCCGGCTGTGATTCACGTTGCTCCGGCTGCCCCAGCCCCAGTGGTCTCGGCACCCGCAGCCCCGCAGCCCCCGAGTCAACTGTCCAAGTACCCGCAACACCGGCATTAGCACCAGCAGAAAACGATCATGATATGGGGAATAGTTAGGTTTGTTTATCTCTCTCGTCATTCTCCTCCTTTTCTCTGATGTCGCCCTTCAGCGCGCAACATATTCTATGCTCGCGGCCTCCGAGGCCTGTGTATTTACCAGTTACGTTTTTCTTTTTTCGGATTCGTTTTTGTCGCTCGCTTTCGTTTTTGTATTTGGGTTAGTCAGCGGAGTTTGTGGTTAAGGTAGTTAGGTGTGCGATACGCGTAAGCGTCTATGCAATACAAGGATCTCTCTCTTCTCTCTCTTGTATTTAAGGAATATCAATACTTTATTCCTCTATAGTTCATTGTTTACGATCTTTTGGTCTCGACGACCGAAAGAGTTTTAAGATACTTCGTTTGCTTAGCGTCTACCTCTAGGCCTCCTGCCTCGGTTGTTTTCCTCGGACCTTCTCTGTTTTGTCTACGGCCCCTACGTAACAGCACTTTTGGCACAAAAGGTGCCATCAAATACCTTCCGTACGGGGTAGCTTTTACAAATTGGCGAGATTTGACTTGAACCCGGCCCTCACACCACCCAGAACGGGTATAATCTCCACAGGCGATGCGTGCAGACACGCGCATCTGTAACCCTAGGTAACCCTAGTCAATGATATCCCTTGTCATGGAATATCACTCGCTTCCACCAGGATCAGGAATTTCACTCGCCGCTCCACCCGCTGGTGGGTATGTGGGGGGAGTCCTTGGTGCGGGTGGGCGAGTACCTGCACCTATTGGTAGACTCTGAGCTCACTTGCATGCAGTGCTGCAGGCGGTGGCAGGCCGTGACAGTGGAAGGGTGTTGTGTCTCGATTTGGGGTAGGTGCCTGGCAATCACCTGCCTGGTGGTGGCCTCTTCATTACAGGATCACTCCCAAATCGCTGCCTATTTGGAGCATGCTTTGGTCAGGAATTGATCCGGAATCACTGGTATTCGGAGCATGCTTTGGAGCATGGTTTGGTCAATAATTGATCCAGAATCGATCCAGAATCGCTGCCTATTTCGAGCATGATTTGGAGGTGGTGGAAGCGGGTATGCAGGCGGTGGTGGAGGCGGAGGTGGAGGCGGCGGTGGTATTATGAGCGGTGTAGGCGGTGCATGGAGGGCAGAGGGGGCAAGCGGTGCAGGCGGTGCAGGCTGGAGACTGCAGGCGGGTATGTGCATGCCCTGATTTGATGCCGGTGGGCAGGTGCAGCAGTTCAGCCTGGGGATTGTAGGCGGGTATGTGCGGGCGCTGATTTGATGCGGGTGCCCAGGTGCAAGCGGGCAACTGCAGAGGGTAGGGAGATGGGTCACTCCCAGCCTTTCTGTGGTGCTATGAAACTGACAGGGTCAATCCCAGGCCCCTTACCCCTCTTACGAGGTTCCAGGCAGAGTCGATGTCCTGCACCTGGCTGTGGTACGGAAGCATAGGCAGAATTGTCAAGTACCTCCCGTACGACAGGATTCGTAGAGTCAATGGCCAGCACCCGGCTGTCGTATGGGAGCATTTTGCAGAGGCAGAGATCTCAAATACCTCCCGTACGGGAGGATTTGCAGAGTCATCGCCCTGCACCTGGCTGTGGTACGGGAGCACTTTGCACAGGCAGAGTTGTCAAATGCCTCCCGTACAGGATGATTTCGCAGAGTCAACTGCCTACACCTGGCTGTCGTACGGAAGGATTTTGCAGAGTCAGCGAGGTCAAGCGCCTCCGGTACAGTAGCATCTTGCAGACTCCACTGCCTGCATGTGGCTGTCGTACGAGGGCATTTTGCAGAGTCAGCGAGGTCAATTACTCCCCGTACGGCAGGATTTGCAGAGTCAACTGCCTGCACCTGGCTGTCGTACGGGGTGATTTTGCAGAGGCAGAGTTGTCAAATACCTCCCGTACCGGATGATTTCACAGAGTCTACTGCCTGCACGTGGCTGTCGTACGGGAGGATTTTGCAGACTCAGCGAGGTCAAAGACCTCCCGTACGAGAGGAATCGCAGAGTCAACTGCCAAGGCAGCGAGGTCAAAGAGCTCCCGTACAAGAGGGTTTGCAGAGTTCACTTAGTGCACCTGGCTCTTGTATTGGCCACCGTTGTGAAACGTGACCATTTTAGGCTACTATCTAGCCTTAACCCGAACCTCACACCCGCGAGAATGAGTATAATGAGTATAATGAGTATTCCTTGGCCTGGTGAGACATGAGGTTTCGGGACCCCCCAAGGTTTGGCGATGCTGTTACCGGAAAAGGAGGGTTCATTGTCGTGTGAGGAAGTGATCATTTCCTTCTCGGGCAACGAACCCTTCCTTTCCGGTAACGATATCGCCAAACCTGGGAGGGTCCCGAATCTGCATGTCTCACCAGGCCAAGGGATAATGAGTATAATGATTATATAATGGCAAGCAACATCTGGCTCCATTGTGACCATCCCAAATCAAAGAAAATCCCTATCCCTTGGCCTGGTGAGACATGCAGATTCGGGACCCCCCCAGGTTTGGCGATGCCGTTACCGGAAAAGGAGGATTTATTGTCAAGCGAGGAAGTGATCATTCCTTCCCGGGCAACGAACCCTTCCTTTCCGGTAATGGCATCGCCAAACCCGGGGGGGTCCCGAATCCGCATGTCTCACCAGGCCAAGGGATAATGGCAAGCTACAGAGAAGCTTGAAGCATCCTGCACAAAGGGCCTATTGTGTGGGTGAGATTTGGGTGGCAACGCATGCTTCGGAAAAGCCACTCCGAAAGAACAAAGAAAACTTCTGAAAGAATAAAAACATCAAGAGAATAAGCAAAATATGTCATACGGGGTTTGTTTTAACCCAGATCTCATACTCAAGCGTTCATTAAATGGTGTTGCAACGACATCCGACAATTTAACGAACGCACGAGTACACAGCCACGAAGTGATAGGCTCGGCACGAGACAGCATTTTCAATACGTTCCTCTATTTTGTCTGGTCTACGTACATATGATCGATCGTGATTAATATTCCTTCCGGACTTGACTCCAGGTAATGACGAGACGCAGGCTCAGAATATTTTACCATAACCTACATCTATTGATCAGCGGGTGTACCTGCATGAAGTGCGTGGTTCCTGCGCAGGACCCTAACAATGGAGAAAACCTTTCTCATGCCCGCGGTTCACCTGCAGTGCTTTCGCGTACCTTTTGACAAAGACAACCACACCATGCGCCACAAGTCAAGTATTAAGCTCATAGATTTGGATAATTGAGTAATATTTGTGCTTCGCGAATAAGGGAATGCCGTTTCGAGCCAGAGACATCCTTTCAACGCGGAAATCCGTTTCGTTTTTGGTGGTTGCTTCACACAAAACAAACCGCCTTTATATTTGTTGAGGTTCGCCGAACGGGCCCGGAATACTTAACTCCCCTATCTTGCACGCGCTTGCTACTCTTATTCTGGACGTACTAATTGTAACCCTCAAACAACCATACTCCATTTGCACTCCTGTATCTTCTACTTCTCCTCCTCGATGTATCCTCTACCCATCATGTCTGATCTCAACACCTTGACCACCGAATATTTCTCTCGCCACCCCTCGGAATGGGACTCTCAGTCCTACCTCACCAACATCCTCAATCGCCACCCAGCCCTCGAGCCTGCTAAAGTCAACTCTGGCTTCTACACTGCTCTGAGGGAAATCGTTGCCTCTGCCTCTTCCTCAAGCATGGCTATCGCAAGAGCGCAGTTCCTTATAGATCAAGTGAAACAGCGGTTAACGAGGAGTGTATGTACCCCTCCCTGATTGTTTGATCTTTCCCTGGGCTGTTATTGTGGTCTGCCGTCCAGTGCGACCCAGTGCCAGCAGCGGCCCAAGGCTTGCCCGACGGCTTAGTGACAGATCATGGCCCAGTGCCAGGACCTGTGTTACTGACGGGTGTTCTATTCTAGAGTATAGAAGAACAGGGTTTCGTTAATCATGGTACGGTCAACATAACCCCATATTGCACTATCATCAAAGCCAAGCGGTTCGAAAAGGGGCAGCATATCATCACGACCGGGGGCAGGATCACCCGCGGAAAGCTTCCGACCGAACACAAGGGGAAAAGGCGGCGTTTCGGCCCCGTACCCACACGTACACCTAAGCGTACACTCTCTGAGTTCTATGATGAAGACGTGGAGGGCGAGTACGAAGAGGAGAATGAGGAGGTGGAGGACGAGGATGAGGATGAGCAGGAGGAGGACCGGGAAGGGAGCAGTATCCCCAGTGGCAAGCATGATGGCCTAAATACCTGTGATGCCGATGCCAGCCTAGTTATCCCTCCCGCCAACACGTCAACCCCGCCGTATAGCTGTCGACTCGACGCCTTCCTCGACTCTTTCTCGGCCATGCTGGGAGCTGATAAGCGGACTTTTACGTGCTCTGAGCGCCTCCTGGAAGACCTCATACACGCAGGTGTCACCGACAATCCAGCCGCCGCCGGGGATGCCCTCGACTGGGTCATCGACCTGGAAAGCGACAATGTCAGCCGGTGGTTCTCGACATCTGAGCTTGAAGAGCTTCGCTCGTGGCTACCGCCCACTCCGAAGGTCGATCAATACTTTGAGTATGCTCGTCACCGGTATGATAAGGTATACCTCCATGTCAAAAGTCCCGGGACAAGCCCCGTAGCAACTCGCGGTTGCGTTGTCCCGGGACTTTTGAACAAGAACTATACATATCCCTGGGCTTAACCTAACCACCCTCTCTCCGGCCACACTAACAGGACTACAGAAATCCAGCATCATAGCCCTCCGCGAAGCCTCGGAATCAAAGCCTACGCCCCCTGACACGCCCTACGACCGCAGAATCACGTTCAACGCCACATACGTCAACATTGCCGTCGCCTCCCTTCTCTCCACCATTGAACAGAGCGCCACCAACGAGTCCGTTGGGTCCCCGCAGAGTCACCGCGAGGGATGGTATATGTCAAAGATCTGGAGCATCCTCTTGGACCACTGTCTAGACGACCTTGACAACTTCACAGTGTCACGCACTGATATTGCGTCCAAGGTCGGATGTCCGGGGCGAAGGTTCGATGCTATTTTCTTGGCGGGGGGTGTGGGGGTGGATGCGGCGGAGGTAGGGGCAGTGGAGCTGCCGGGGTCAGGGAAAAGGCACGGGTTGAAGGAGCTTATGAAGGCCATGGTGAAGGCGCTGTGGAAGATGTCGAAGTGTGGGGATGAGACGGGAAGGAAGCTCCAGGTTGTCGGTGTGCAGCATGTTGGTGAGTTATCACTTCGTCGTACCTCGTGTGGCAGCAACTGATAGATGCATGCAGGATTCCACATACGCATATCGACCATGTGTGCTGTGAACAGAGGCGTCTTTGTCCTGCAGCCAGGAACGTGGAGAGCTGTCCCTCATAAGCTGGAGAACTTTGAGACGGTGTTTGATGTGCTGCAGGCGGTCGTTGTGATGAAGGAGATTGTGCGACATACGGTGGAGGTGTTGAGAGCACATGCGAAGGAGAAAACGGGTGGAAATTTTGCTCTTTAGACGTGCTGAGATGAGCGTTCGGCTTTTTTTTATTTTTATTTTTATATTGCGTTGGTGCGTTATTTTTATATCATTAGAGGGTTTTAGGAATATCTACGGTCCTATCACTTATCTAAAGTGTTCAAGGGTCAGTACCTTTCTCACACACAACCTTCGTATATGAGCTCAATATATCATTTCTCCCACCCTTATACTTCTCTATAGTCGCCGAAACCGATTGATTGCCCATGACCCTATAGAGGTCTGTAGTGCGGCACCTCATCCATAGTCCTGGCAAAATCAGGGACTGGACGGACCATGACCATATAGTCCGTCCAGTTCGGAGGCACTCACAAGTTATCTATAGATATCTATAATCCGGACCTGACCGTTGCGAACCCTCCTGACTGAGGCTGAGGCTGAGACACCACCGCGCCCGACAGGGCACCCCACCCACGATCTCGTGAGTCTTGGCGCGAGTGATATCCCTTCGTACATTTTCAAGACATGTGGCTACATGTATTGGTGGTTTACCATGTAAATTGTAGAAGCTAACTGCAACTTTCCGCTGGCGGTGCAAGATTGACCCACTTGTCACGCAAAATCTCTTTAAAAGGTAGTAGAGTATACTGTTTTCCGTCAAGATTTGTCCATCACGACGCCATCACGGGCCTAATATATATGTTGTGTTTACCGGGAACAGACGAAGGGTTACTGTAATCAAATTTACGGATCCTGGGGCGGCAGGGTGAGGCGTCATAGGTTGCGTCGAGGATTTGGGGAGGGGGTGGGTGTAGGAGTGGCCTGCAGTTACGAATATGAGGTCCCTGGAGACTTCCATGTGGCCCAGCTCTCCTGATGAGGAAATTTCCGAGGGTGGGCGAGGTTGCAAGTTCGAGTCCTGTAGGGACGGTGACCTAGGGATATTAATCGTGGTTTCTTTTCCTTGGCATGTGGGATTGTTTCTGCTCCTAGGGAAGGTTTTTCATCCAAATGGGGCATGCGGATTGATGACGGAGTGTGGCTAGGTGTGAGCCTGAACGAAGTGACTAGTAGGCATAAGGGTGAAACCCTGTAGTTGCACCGTAGATTGTAGTACGCCGCCACAACGTCAAAGTTGCGACTATCCCTTAAACCGTTAATTGCTGACCCACTCGAAAAGGTTGCATAATTCGTGCATGACAGAGTGTCTCACCATGTCTCACCCGAACCTCATGCCCGCCCTATGGCAATGATAATCATGTCGTTCAAGGCATGGCAATGATAATCATGCCGTTCAAGGCCTTTATTTTGAGGTTCGCCCTATGACAATGAACTGCCAGTGTTACTAGTACCTCCTCGCTGACTGCTATGGTACAAAGTGAAACATCTCTCTTTACAAAGGAAAGCTTTACAAAGAATGCAGAAAGTTCGTGTTTGAGTACTCCTTTTCCCCGAACCTTGTACAGATATTTTCCTAACAGAACCCGTGATAGTTCTACCAGCATATTGACTGTCACGGTTCAAATTCTCAATCTCTCTCCCAAAGACTCTCTCAGCACGACCTTGCTTTC
Organism: Morchella conica; assembly: GCA_008079325.1. NCBI lineage: Eukaryota > Fungi > Ascomycota > Pezizomycetes > Pezizales > Morchellaceae > Morchella > Morchella conica. The sequence continues at coordinate 74,813 of VOVZ01000084.1, read as the reverse complement.
TTTCCCAAAGACAGTATGCGCAATAGCCTTGTTTTCCAGTTTCACGAGGTACCTGTCCTAGTAGGTGTTCTCCGGGTTCAAATCTAGAAACTGGCAGAGATTTTGGTGCCCGATTTTTCCGGAAAAATTGCTGTACTCCCCGCTTGATGAGTTCTTCAGACAGAATCTCACGGAATCGCCAATGTGATAATACATCAGCAAAAAATTGGGTTCGGTCTGACGTGCTTGGTCGTACCCAGGCGCACCAGGCGCACCAGGCGCATGAGAAGTTTTCTTACCTGCATCCATACGCCCCGGCGCAAAACGATATCGTCTCGACGGGAAAATACGAAGATCTCTCCCGTTCTCGTCACGGAGTCGTCTTTTGGTCAAAAGACGAGTTCGTCTTTTGACCAAATTACGCCCAAAAACAAACACCGGGTCCACACCTGGGTAGCTTTTGCCCGGTTAACGGCTTTTGCTAGCACATTTCGCTGGCAGAATGAGATCACTCGGCAATCGGTACATAGACTAGAACACTAGTTCCGTGCAAATGTCACGTTTATTGATCCACATGTCTACGTAATTCTATGTACATATATGCTAGCGACCCACCTACCTCCGCTTACTCCTGCCCCCCCACCAACCTCCTGCCCGTGTTCTGAGCTCGCCGTTGGAGAGCGGGCTGAGCTCGCCGCTGACCTGTCTGCCTGCCCTCCTGCCCGCTGAGCTGTCTTCCCACTGACCTGCCTGCCTGCCCTCCTGCCCGCTGAGCTGTCTTCCCGCTGACCGGCCTGCCTGCCCTCCTGCCCGCTGACCTGCCTTCCCGCTGATCTACCTGCCTACCCACCTCCCCGTTGACCTCCCTGCTGCCTGCCTTCCTGCCCGCTGACCTGCCTGTCTGGTAGGTGTCCATTTGGTGCAGTATTGGGTGACTGCTAGCTCTAGTATTCGCTGCCTGGGGGTGTCCAAATGGTGCAGTATTCGTGACTGCTAGCTGTAGTATTCGCTGCCTGGGGATGTCCATATGGTGCAGTATTCGTGACTGCTAGTTGTACTATTCGCTGCCTGGGGGTGTCCATATGGTGCAGTATTCGGTGACTGCCAGCTGCAGCATTCGCTGCCTGGGGGTGTCCAAATGGTGCAGTATTCGTGACTACTAGCTGCAGCATTCGCTGCCTGGGGGTGTCGATTTGGTGCCTGCAGCAGCGTCAGTATACTGTCCAATTTTGACGCCTCTAGCGGTGTCAATATACTGCATGATTTGGAGCCTGCAGCGCAGTCAGTAAAGGCGTCAAAATGCAGAGGAAGGTAAATACATATCCAGGCGTTGATACAGGCAGGAGGTAGGAGGTGAGGTAGGAGTTGAGGTAGGTAGGCGAGTATATGGAGGTAGTCGAGTATATGGAGGTGTGGGTGGATCCTCGAGGTGTGGAGAGCTCGTCAAATCTGACGTCATTAGCTAGCGGTATTAGCATTAGCGCCAGTACATAGGCAAAATATCACATCCGCGCGATGTCAAAAGACGAGATATCGCATTTGGGAGACGAGCTAGGCGTCAAAAGACGAGGTGTCACATTTAGGACGCCTACTATGCGCTAAAAGACGATAGTTCAGATTTTAGACATCCGGGACGCGCGGGACGACCAAAAGGCGAGTATTTGGGTGCAAAAGACGAGGTTTTGGCCGCAAAAGACGAATCGGTACGTCTGGACGTACAGTTCGTCTTGGCGGCTCGTTTTTTTTGCTGATGTAGATCTTTAACCATTGCTCCCTCTTGTATATTCACTGTACGATACAGCAAGTAGGCATTCACAATTGCTGTATCAAGGCACCAAAAGAATAATGGGTACCAATTCCGGCAAACACGTAGCTGAGTAGGCCAGTAGCTTCGTCTTTGGTCTGCTTTATCGACTCCGCCCATGTATAAATTATACATATGGATGACCGTAGGTATAAGGAGCCTTTTTGTAGGATTATCGCCAAAGATAGAACGCACAATTTTCGCATTTGTACTGCTCACCCCTGGTCTACGGCGAATTTTCCAAACATAGTTCTCCAAACCCTTCACTTGGTGTATCGTGTTGAGAAATAAAACGTAACTATTATCCATCCATAGGAGAGAGAGTACTTCATCAAAGACCTCCCGTTCTAGTCTATTCCATACTGGTCTCAGACTAAGGGACGTTTTCTTTTTCTTGAAGGCGGGAGGGAATAGCTTGGATTTAGGTCTAGCAGTTCCGCAGGCGCCTATTCCTAGATTTCGGAGGTACTTAAACATGGGGATATTTGAGAAATAGTTGTCCATGTATATATCAAATTGGTGTGTAGTATACAGTAGTGATTTTGCAAGCTGAATAACCGCGGAAGATGTAAGGCAATGATCGGCCAGTTTCGAAACATCTCCTATCTTCTTGGTACAAGAGTGATATAGAAAATCGTATGTCTATCCATGCCAGCAGAGAGCAAACAACTTATATCCTTGACCAATCGGTTTCTTTTTTATTTTTATTGTATGCTTTGACCGACCGGTAAATCGTACCATCATTTCGTCAATTGACACCTCCGTAGCTGGTATCAAGTAATCTTTTGAAGCTACCCCGTACGGGAGGTATTTAATGACACTATTGGTGCCAAAAGTGCCCGTACGAGAGAAATCTGAATGCATCTATTGCGCCAAAAGGTCCCGTACGGGGAGATTCCAGAGCTCTTTTCGTACCAAAAGTGCCCGTACGGGGAGATTCCAGAGCTCTTTTCGTACCAAAAGTGCCCGTACGGGGAGATTCCAGTGCTCTTTTCATACCAAAAGGTCCCGTACGGGGAGATTCCAGAGCTTTTTTCGTACCAAAACTGCCCGTACGGGGAGATTCTGCATTTGTGTTAGCGTTAGTTAGGGCTAGGTAGGGTTAGTGATCAAGTGTGTTTATTCGACTCTAGCTAGGGAGATAGTTACTAGACTAACTACAAATACGACAGGCAAACCTACAGTATAAGCTGCTAAACTAACCACTCAGCGGGGATGAAAAAGAATTAAAGTACATGCTCCATCAACAGCAAGTACAGCGGAGTAAGGAATAGAACAGATTTGAACAGTTGAAAACGAGTAGCAACAGAAAATCAAATAAAGGAAAAACAACATGAAGAATAACAGGAAGAGTATCTCAGAGGCTAAGGGCCAACGAGAAGATCTTAACCTACATTCAGCAATCAGTATTCCCCAATCAGATTCCTAACTATCTTCGAACAAACAAAATTCAAAAATATCTAAATCCAAACAAAAGCGGCCCCAGACCTCCACACCACCCCATTGATATACCGACACTTGTAAACGTAAGAATTTAGTATACAAGACCAATATAATCAATCGTGATATAAGTAAAAAATAGAAACTAAGGTACAGCTAATTCTTGAAGAAAATGATCTGATAATATTTTCCTCCACTTAATCAATATCTGATATGCCCGGTTGTGTCCTTTGATATTTAGTAAATAATCTATGATCGTATATTTTGTTGATAACGGCAGTAAGGCTTTATCAAGTTCCATATAAGCGGCTTCGGAGTCGCTTAAAATGCCGTCAAAGAGACCTAGCTTTTCCATGCATTGAACATGACCTCGATCGAACCTACTCCCGCAAACACATTTCTTACCCCAACTAAAAATACCTCTTCGCCAATCCCATAGGTCCTTTTGCATTCTGGGATCATCAATTGCTAATGAAATTGTTAGCATCAGCTATGATAATTATGAGCATTGGATACTAACCTAAAACATCGATCATATCCAAATTCTTCAAACGCGAATGAGGTTCTACAATCGCTAATAACTTACTAATTTTTTCATTCCGGTAGCATAAAGTTGAAGTTTTATCACGAAGAAGGAACGATCGCAAGCGTATTTTGTACGATTGTAATGATAATGATGAGATTTTCTCCTCCGCTTTGAACCGTTCATACAATTTCTCACTTCTCAAATAACCAACAAGATATTTTTTATTATTTCTTTTTGGCAGCTTTTTCATGATTGCGGACAATGGATTGCAATCGTTCATTAATTCCAAATGTAATTGGAAACTGCAACGAAGATGTTCCAGGCGTTTTCGAAGTTCTAGTATACCAAACAAATTGGCGAAGAGCTTTGGTCGTTTTAATCTCCCGCCAGCCACCCAAATCATACAACTATCCCAAGCCTTTTCCAAAGGTTTTAAAAAGGTGCTATGCCTTTCTGATTTCATATATGCATCAAAAAGCTCGATACCATATTCCATTGTTGGCATAAGATATATTTTGTACATGTTTAATCGAACACGCGGTGTCCAAGAATCAGAATGGAATTGAAGAAAACCTTTCAACCGCATTGTTTTTTCGATAAGATTATCCCGATGCCTCTCAAAATCAATTCCATTGCTACCGATGGGAAAGCCTAAATACCGATAGGTAGTGACGATTGGTAGAGGTTCTCCATAGAGACACAACTGATTACTGCAATTTTCCTGATCGTCCCGTTGATCGATTATACCACACTTCAAGACATTGAATTTCATCGAATGATTATTAGCCCATCTCTCACATATTGCTAACATTGTAGTAGCATGACCGAAACCATTCGCAAGCAGAACACCATCATCTGCAAAAAATAAAGCTGAAGGTGAGTGGTCGTTGGTCAGGGATGATTCATTCAGTTCGGTGACAAGTGAATTAATGAATTTTTTGAAAATAACTGGGGATAGTGGAGAGCCTTGCGGCAGTCCGCTATTACGAGTAAACCTCTTTGAAGAGGTACCGTTAACTACTATATGATAGGACATTGACTTAAAGAGTAGACTGATGAGGAGGCATATGAGATATTGTGGCATTCCGTGATCAATCAACTCTTGTACCAACATTTCTTTACACACTTTATCGAATGCAGATTCAAAATCCAAGAATACCGTTAAAGGTCGCTCTCCTGACGCCATACTATGATTGAGGACCAAAGCATGAGTTTGGGTTGAATACCCAGATCGGAATCCACCTTGACAAGAATGCATTCGATTGAAATCCCATATCGGATCTTCAAATATCGGTAATATCAAGCTTTCAAAGATGCGTCTAAACATAACAAGTATTGATATAGGTCTCGTATTTGATGGTGTATAAGGCTTGGAGTTGTTTTTTTGTAATGGATATAGTATAGAACTGTTCCAACGTTCAGGAGTTGAGCACGTTTCGATACAAGTTCGATAGAGAAATGATAAGTCTTTAATGAAATCGGTTTCCAACAAATTCTTAATCTGTAAAATATGTATCCCGTCCTCCCCACATGCTTTTGTTGTTCCAAATTTTCTAACAAATTCCTTTATTTTATCAACCGTTACTAAGCGTAATAGATAGTCTTGAAATAGTTTATTATCAACTGATGGTATATATGTCATATTAGGAATTGAGTTCAAAGGTTGCTTGCCATAAACCTTTGAATATTTGTTTTCCAGGTCTTCCATCACAGTGATGGCATCGTTATCCGAACTCATTAGTCTTGATTTAGGAGAAGATCGTTGTAAACGTTTAAAGAGACTAATGGTTGAAGCAAATTCGTTGGAACTGACCAAATTCCTAATACGTTTATCAGGACAAAGTCTTTCCTGATAAGGGAAAATAGTTCCAAGTACAACTTCAGATACAGCTTGAACCTTGCTCATCAGGATAATATCCAATAAATCTACATCCTTGCTATCGGTAACAGTTTCCTTCTCGGGGCGCACAATATCATCAATTATATGGTAACAATTGGAAAATTGTTTCTGTATCGAAAGTGATGAATGCTCACCCCTTCTCATTCTAGTGTTACTCGTACGTGAGTTTTCATCCTTCAAAAGCTTGTTCACTCGATAGCGATATACATGATGGTGATTGTTCTCCGAATGAAATGCAACCGAAGAATTATTTTGGATCAATAAATGAAGAATATATTTATGATCAGTGTGAATACCAGCTATTGCGGTAGACTTTAGCAATAGGTGTGGACTCCGATTGCTCAAGTGTTGTTTAATAAATGCATGATCAGTAGCGAGCTGTAAGGATTTGCCCTCCGCTTGCATTCTGTACAGTCCAGAAACTGCTTCCCAATCTTGAATAACCTTTATTTTATCTGAAGGTCCAACATTATTCTGATCTCCAAAACGAACATTAATATCGCCTAATAATATATCAATTGCAGGTAATGTCGCTAATTGAATCTGAAGGTCGGAAGCATTCATTGTTGTAGGAGGAAAATAAACCCCTGCAACAGTAATCCCATCTACCCATACTATCAAAGTATACTGCGTACCTTCCACCCTCAGTACCTTATTTCGCCAAAATTGTGAAGCCAGCAAATATATACCGCCGCTAAATCTGCCCTTCTTTTTTTCCAATATTTTTGATGTAGGTAAAATCGTTGTCCCAATAACTGCCGGATTGGACATCCTACTATTATGGTTGGTATACCAATGCTCCGCTAGAAATAAAAAATCATAGTCCTTTTCTAGCATCTTAAGTATTTGATAAAACTTTCTGTCCTGTAAAGAATGAACATTTACATAACCGATTCTGAGCGTGGCAGTCATGATTCCATGGCATCTTCGAATTCAAGACTAGATTCCGATTGATTAAGTACATTTCCCTCTAAAGAAAATCAGTATCTTCACTATCAAAATATCTTCTTCTTGCATGTTTCAGAAAATTATTGGGGATAACCTACCAGTAGCGTTGTGGCGTGAATTCTTGCATTTAATCAATTGACTATTGAATTCATTACACCATCCACGTTTTAGTATCCAATCATTGATATACTCCCGAGTCTTCGCATTGCTTGATTCATCTGAAGATTGAGCAAGGCGTTTGATCATTGTTCGCCTTAAAGATTTCTTCATTTGATCGTAATTTACACTGCAATCATCGATATCGGAGTTGTAGGATTTTGGGCTCAAAGGATCGAAGCTTTCCAGTACTGTCAAAGAAGGTATAGTGCATATTTTCTCTTTCAGTTTTGTAGTATATGACGATAGGACTATGATTTCTAAGATATCATCATTGATCCAACTCAAATTGAGCAGCTTTCGCAACTGAACTTTGCATTCTGATTTCAGAAATATTTTTGTTGAACTGTATGATGACCAAACAAAACCATTGATGTATATATGATCGTATGTTGGTGCAGTCATCTCTGGTGGTTTGCGATGTCTACTTTCGATTGATATTGAATGTGAGCGTACAGGATTTTGACGCTTTGATAAATCTGGTGATGACTTTGAATTTACGTCAGGTACGGCAATATCTCCTGTTTTTTTTGAATCAGTTTTGTGTTCTGCAAAATTATGTTCTAAATCATGGATGAAGAGAAACTCTTAATTACCAGTTGTCATACCATCTGTTTGAGATTGCCTGAAGTTGATATCCACGTTCTTCATTTCCAATGCTTCAACTTTTTGTTGTAAGCGTTGCAACTGTGATTGAATATTGACGATCTCTGTTCTCAGAATTTTCAACTCGTATTGATCTGGAGCTGATGCAGGTTGCTCGAACTCAGTATTGCCTGTTAGAAATGTGGAGGGTACCAATGAATCCATGTTTCTGCGTTTACGCCTTGGATGTAAATCTTTTGTTTCACCTCCAAGACGTTTTTTACTTCGAGAGAAACCAATGGGTTGGAATATGTCCTCTGGTTTTCGGAGTATTTCATTTTGTATCTCATCAATTATTTTATCACCAATCGATGGTAATTGACGACAATGTTTGATGAAATCGGTTGTGCTAAGTGTTTTGGTGCAAGACTTTCGTGTACGTGATTCGTTTTCATTTGAATTCAACAATTCACCGCATTTGCATACAAATCTTCGATATCTTTGACCTTTCGAATTGATATTACCCGCATTACTTTTTCGATATGTTCCATTAATTCCCACCCTCATGCATTGAGGACACGTTATTATCGCATTGAAGTGGTTGTGAATGGAATCCGCAAGTTCAGTTTTGATACCTTCTGCTCGAACAGTTGGCGTCTTTTGCTGATGGGTAGACATGACTATAACCTTCTGTCCAGGGATTAGTCGAATCAATCATAATGATATGTTTTTTTATGAGAAGTTAGTATTCACCCTCGGTACTGTATCCACTTCCATGCACAATCGAAATATTCTTCAAAGTAATAAACTTCAACTTTGTACTTCCAAACAAGCAGAACACGCTTCAAGAAAGCTGTTGAGCACAAATCTTGGAGGGGGATTCAAAGCCCTATATATAATTGGTTTGAGATTCTATTGATTGAAACACGATTCAAATGTGTCAGAATAGAGCCCGGTTGATATGATACACCAGGTGAAGCTATTGAGAAATCTGTTACGTTTCCTGATTGATTGAACCAAATGTATCAGCGAAAGAAAACAGGATTTCGTGGCTCCGCCTGGTATACCATACCAGGCGAAGCCATTGATATAGGTTGAAAATACAGCTTTCATCGCACAAAATTCTTTGGAAAAAGATTATACATATCGTCTTGGACTAGTGTGGTATATTAGGTGAAGCCACAAACTTTCTTAAAAGTCAATCCGTTTCACAAAATATTCATTTTCTCCGAACAGTATAGTATACTAGTTGGAGACCTTGAAATAACACAGATTTTTCTTTGCTAAAATATATCCAGTAAATTCGAGTCCCACTGGCTCCACTGTATATACTATACTATACGGGACCATTGCAATAACATGGATGTGTTTCAACAAAGTCCATTTGATGAACAAGGGTCTCACTGGCTCCGACTAGTACCGTATACTAGGCGGAACCATGGAAATAACGAGGATTTTCTTTATTAAAAGTCATCCGGTGAACATGAGTATCATTGGGTCCGACTATTATCATTTGGTCTCCGTTTATTATAGTACTGGATAGAGAGATTTAGGTAATTTAGCTTGGGAATTTCAATCACGATATTCGATTGTAAAATCAAGGCTGGTGGAATGGAACACTATCAGAACCAGCAGACGGTCACCACACTATCAAACCTCAACGACTCGGAACTCCAACCCCGTTTCCACTAATTCAGGGTATATTTTTGATTTTACGATTAGATTTATATGAAATCATTTTCAGCACTCCGCTCCCTTATTTAATTGTTTATCCAGATGCTAATTGGGGTATCGATAGGGTAATTGAGTATGACTTGCTTCTATACATCAGCAAAAAATTTGGTTCGGTCTGACGTGCTTGGGGATACCCAGGCGCAGCAGGTGTACCAGGCGCAGGAGAAGTTTTCTTACCTGCATCCATATGCCCCGGCGCAAAAAGACATCGTCTCAACGGGAAAAGACGAAGGTTTCTCCTGTTCTTGTCGCGGAGTCGTCCTTTGGTCAAAAGACGGGTTCGTCTTTGACCCCAAAACGAACACCGGGTTTACACCTGTGTAGCTTTTGCCCGGTAAACGGCTGGACTAGGACAATAGTTCCGCGCAGAGGTCACATTTATTGATCCATATGTCTACGTAATTCTATGTACATATTTGCTAGCGACACTCCTGCCTCCGCCGAAGTCCCACCTACTTCCGCTTACTCCTGCCCCCCCGCCGACCTCCTGCCCGTTGAGCTCGCCGCTGAGCTGCCTGTCTGCCTGCTGAGCTCGCTGTTGAGCTGCCTGCCTGCTAAACTCGGCGCCGAGCTGCCTGCCTACCCTTCTGTCCGCTGACCTGCCTGTCTGCCTGCTGAGCTCGCTGTTGAACTGCCTGCCCACTGAGCTCGCTGCTGAGCTGCCTGTCCGCTGAGCTGCCTGCTGCCTGCCCTCCTGCCCGCTGACCTCCCTGCCTGGTAGTAGGTGTCCATTTGATGCAGTATTTGGTGACTGGTAGGTGCAGGATTCGCTGCCTGGGGGTGTCCATATGGTGCAGTATTCGCTGCCTAGGAGGTGTCCAAATCGTCCAGTATTTGAAGCCTGGTAGGTGTCGAAATCGTCCAGTATTTAGAGCCTGGTAGGTGTCAGTAAAGGCGTCAAAATGCAGAGGAAGGTAAATACGTATGCAGGCGCTGATGCAGGCAGGAGGTAGGTGTCGATACAGGCAGGAGGTCAATACAGGCAGGAGGTAGGTGTCGATACAGGTAGGAGGTGAGGTAGGAGGTGAGGTAGGAGGTGAGGTAGGAGG
>VOVZ01000084.1:24684-64411 GCA_008079325.1 Morchella conica | reverse complement strand
GAATTTCAATCACGATATTCGATTGTAAAATCAAGGCTGGTGGAATGGAACACTATCAGAACCAGAAGACGGTCACCACACTATCAAACCTCAACGACTCGGAACTCCAACCCCGTTTCCACTAATTCAGGGTATATTTTTGATTTTACGATTAGATTTATATGAAATCATTTTCAGCACTCCGCTCCCTTATTTAATTGTTTATCCAGATGCTAATTGGGGTATCGATAGGGTAATTGAGTATGACTTGCTTCTATACATCAGCAAAAAATTTGGTTCGGTCTGACGTGCTTGGGCATACCCAGGCGCAGCAGGTGTACCAGGCGCAGGAGAAGTTTTCTTACCTGCATCCATACGCCCCGGCGCAAAGAGACATCGTCTCAACGGGAAAAGACGAAGGTTTCTCCTGTTCTTGTCGCGGAGTCGTCTTTTGGTCAAAAGACGGGTTCGTCTTTTGACCCAAAACGAACACCGGGTTTACACCTGTGTAGCTTTTGCCCGGTAAACGGCTGGACTAGGACAATAGTTCCGCGCAGATGTCACATTTATTGATCCATATGTCTACGTAATTCTATGTACATATTTGCTAGCGACACCCCTGCCTCCGCCGAAGTCCCACCTACTTCCGCTTACTCCTGCCCCCCCGCCGACCTCCTGCCCGTTGAGCTCGCCGCTGAGCTGCCTGTCTGCCTGCTGAGCTCGCTGTTGAGCTGCCTGCCTGCGAAGCTCGGCGCTGAGCTGCCTGTCCGCTGAGCTGCCTGCTGCCTGCCCCCCTGCCCGCTGACCTCCCTGCCTGGTAGTAGGTGTCCATTTGGTGCAGTATTTGGTGACTTGTAGGTGCAGGATTCGCTGCCTGGGGGTGTCCATATGGTGCAGTATTCGCTGCCTAGGAGGTGTCCAAATCGTCCAGTATTTGAAGCCTGGTAGGTGTCGAAATCGTCCAGTATTTAGAGCCTGGTAGGTGTCAGTAAAGGCGTCAAAATGCAGAGGAAGGTAAATACGTATCCAGGCGCTGATGCAGGCAGGAGGTAGGTGTCGATACAGGCAGGAGGTCAATACAGGTAGGAGGTAGGTGCCGATACAGGTAGGAGGTGAGGTAGGAGGTGAGGTAGGAGGTGAGGTAGGAGGTGAGGTAGGAGGTGAGGTAGGAGGTGAGGTAGGAGGTGAGGTAGGAGGTGAGGTAGGAGGTGAGGTAGGAGGCCAGGTAGGAGGTAGGAGGTGAGGTAGGTCGGCGTGTATATGGAGGTGTGGGTGGATCCTCGAGAAGTGGAGCAGTCAAATCTGACCTCATTAGCTAGCGGTATTAGCATTAGCGCCAGTAGATAGGCGGAATAACATATCCGCGCGACGCCAAAAGACAAGATATCGCATTTGGGAGACGAAATAGGCGTCAAAAGACGAGGTGTCACAACGGGGACGAATACTAGGCGGCCACAGAAATCCGTTTACCAAGATAGGAGTGGGTAGTGGGTTTAACAAAGACGTCGAGATATGCCTTGGCCGCTGGCTGCTGCCTGCGACCACAGAGCTGTGAGAAGAAATTAGTCATCATCCCCGCGTTGCATGTAGCTGTGACTTGATTGGCGGAGGCGTTACACAGCCATGCCGAGTGAACAGCAAACCTCCTCGCTCGCTTCAACTACATCCCAACCACACCGACACATATCACAGCCCAGTGCTCGAACAGTCATGTCCTATTTACCACAATCCTGCCCGCTATTATCACTACCTCCTGAGATCATCCACGTCATTTCGGACCGCCTCAATCACCGCAGTATGGCATTCTTTGCCAGAACCTGCCTTGCCATCCACGCCCTAATCAACCCCAAGCTGGATCGATACTTCAAGAACAGCTGCCGTAGCCGCCTCCTGTGTGCAGTGTACAATGACAAGCCCGAGACATTAAATCGTGCCCCCCGCAACCGCGCCGCCAAAGCCCACCCCACAAAAAGCTGGAGTGATGCTAACGCTATCCTTCTCCACAAGGATATCTGCCACTCTTCAAGTGACGCGGTCAAGGTTCTCACGGCGTATGAGGTTAGCCCGAATAAGAAGCCCACGGGCACATATTTTATGCCGCTCGCGGCGGCTGTAATGAAGGGCGAGGTAGAGATTGCCAGGACGTTACTGGAAGCCGGCGCGGACGTCAACTACCGCCCTGACCCCGGTGAAGGCTGGTCAGTAACTGCGCTAGCGGCCTGGAAGAAGGATTGGAAGATGCTGGATCTCTTGATGGAATACTACCCGGAGATTCCTTACGAATCCGATTTGGACTCATTTTGCAGCGGGGATGAGGATGATTGGGAGTCTGAGGAGGAAGAGTAACTCGATTGGTCTGACCGGCGGGGCACCAATAATCGAGGGTGGCGGCTGGGATGGTTCTTGATTTAGTTTAACGTGTAGCAAAGTACTGTGTGGCATGTCCGGGCAAAGACTTTCTTTGAGAGTGTTTACTACAAAATTCAAAGACAATTGAGAGCAGTGTCTTGTAACAGGATGGGAGAGTGTGCTTGATACCTTACCGTCGAAACGCATACAATTTTGAGCCTTATTCAGTCGGCTTATCCAGAACGTAGGCTTACAATAGCTTTATCAGTACAAAAATCCTTTTTTAAGCCTTATTTCATCTTAAAACACGCTTAAATAATACTTACTTGAACCTTATTGGATTCATAAGACTATTGTGAGCCTATGTTCTTGATAAGCCGACTAAGTAAGGCTCAAACTTGTATGCCTTTCGACGGTAAGGTAGTTATATTCATACGAACCTGAGCAGGGGAAGGTCATCTATTTATACAAAACCTGTTCTCCAACCCCTGCGCGTACCCTGCTCCACTATCTCCTGTCTCGCTGCCGGTGCCGCAGTGTGGGTCCATGACTGCGATGTGACGTCGAGAACCAGTACCAATTGTGATTTGTTGCACATGTGTGGATCAATGTCTTAGTCGCTCTCGAGCAGCTGCCCAACAGGAGGTAGGACAAAGTTCGCGGCAGGAAAAGGTACCAGAACATGGGCTCTTGGCGCATGTACCAAACAGGGGTATGCACAGGGATGTGAGGCGATATCAACGGCTGAGGTCGAGGTCAACGAGAAATGAATAATTTCACAACCAATGCAATTATTGATAATAGAGGCTGATGAGCAGATGTAAATACCATCCAGTATGTCTTCTGTTGATTTAGCGATGAGACACCATTCGACATTATCCATCTCCCTGCTAAATCGGAGCGGCTGTGATATCAGAAAGAACATAAAATAGGTTGAAATGTATCTTTGCTCTCTGTGTCTTTGTCATAGTTGCCCCCATCTCTCGATCCAAAACATCGGTTTGGCCTTGTTGATCAATGAAACACGGCCATATTATTTAGTTAGGGTTAGTGATTAGGTCGTCCCTGACCCAAAAATGAACACCGGGTCCACACCTCGATAGCCTTTCCCAGTTAACGGGTGGCAGAATGAGATCACTCGGCGATAGATACATAGACTAGGACACCAGTTCCGCGCAAATGTCACCTTTATTGATCCCTATGTCTATGTAATGCTATGTACATATTTGCTATCGACCCACCTACCTCCGCCGACGCCCCACTCACCTCCGCTCACTCCTGCCCCCCCTCCCCCTTCCAACCCACTGAGCTCCCCGCTGCGCTGCTTGGGGGCGTCGATTTGGTGCCTGCAGGGGCGTCAGCATACCGTCAATAGACTAGGTATTTGTCACCTCCAGCGGCGTCAATATACTGACGATTTCACGCCTGCGGCGGCATCAAGATACCGTCAATATACTGGGTATTTGACGCCTCCAGCGGCATCGATACAGGCAGTAGGTAGGCGTCGATACAGGCAATACGTAGGTGTCGATACAGGCAGGAGGTAGCGGTCGATACAGGTAGGAGGTAGGAAGTGAGGTAGGAGGTGAGGTATGAGGTCAGGTAGCAGGCGAGGTAGGAGGCGAGGTAGGTAGGCGTGTATATAGATGTGTGGGTGGATCCTCGAGGTGTGGAGAATAGTCAAATCTGACATTATTAGCTAGCGCTAGCATTAGCGCCAGTGGATAGGCGGAATATCACATCTGCGCGACGTCAAAAGACGAGCTATCGCATTTGGGACACAAACTAGGCGTCAAAAGAAGAGGTGATGAGACCACCACGCCTTTAACCACGAGGATGGCTTCTTTGTTGGGGTAGTAGCAAGGACTGACTTGGTGATCGCGGTTAGGGCACTTCCGAACCAGTGGTTGATGGGGTATGTAATCGGAGGGAGGGAGGTTTTGCTAAAGATTTCATGGATTTCGAGCCACGGGGCCTTCTTCCAGTCACGGGCGTGTAAGGGGAGGAGTGGTCATGCTGGGCGAGAGTGTGAACTGCAGTTTGTTTGGGGTGCGGCCGGAACTAGCGTTGGATACAGATTCTTGGCTGAATGAGGGGGGGGGGGGGCGATGAGGATCAGGCCGGTATTAATTCGTCATGGCGAGGTCCTCTTCCATTGACCCTTCCTGTTGGGTAGCGGTGACTGATTTGGACTTGGTGGTGTGGTGCCCTGAGGGGTGGGTGCGGGCGCGCCTGGCGGGGCACTCCCTGTCAGAAGTGATTTGGTTGCCAGGGTAAGTGATGCACTTGGGTTTCCAGGTGGCGCAGCACTCAATGACTGGCTTTAGGTTGCCTTTCTTGTGGCAGATTAAGTTGGGGCAGCGGTGGTCGTTGCGGAGGTGGTTTCCTGCGCAGAGCGGGCATGTGGGTAAGGATGACTGGCATCCTTCTGTTGCTTGTCCTAGGCTGGCACACTTCCTGCAGAGTGTGTTGAGGGAGGCTGGCCATAGTTTGTTGCACCGGCGGGAGCGTCCGAACAGGTGGATCTGGTCTCTGATCTTGTCAGTGTCCATCAATTCAAGTTCCGCCTAACATTCTGAAACAAACTCTGGCCTAACTCATTTTTCTTATCTCAAAATGAAAACGCGGTTGAGACAAGTGCATCAATCCGCAAATAGTATCTCAAGCATGATTTAGCAGGGGCTACCACATAAGTGTCTTCCTCTCCGTTAGGGTAAGAAGCTGTGGTAATGCATGCACGCTATTCTTTTCTGATACTTCATTGAATCTTGTTCTAACAGCTTCTCGGCAAACATTTTGCTGATATGCGTCTTGTCTTAAGTAGGTTTATTTATCTTCCCGAAAGCACGCGATAGCATGTAAAGTTACAGACTCAGTATCATCCGGCATAGGAATAGAATTCGTTTATCGGTTTGAACGGAAGGCATTCTGATCGAATAGTTGTACCTGTCACCAGGTATTCGTAGAAGTTCAACTAACTCACACTTGCTGCCGAGCTCTCAACCTCTGATCTCACTCATTCCCTTATATATCGGGTAATTGTTACTAACTAAACACTTTCTAATGCACGTGGCAAACTTCACCTTTCCACCTCTAAATATTGATTTTCCTGTATTTGCTATAATAAGGTTTCATTGCTGTTATCCATTGTTTGTTACAGGACCCACGGACAACGGTAGGGACCGGCTTCTGCATCTGACAGTGTTCGCAGTACACGGAGATATTCCATTATCTGAAAATATAGAAGTTGTCTAGAAGTATAGTGGATGTTACTTCTGCTCTACACTAAAACGTGCTTGAAGAAATGACGTGCTTGGAAAAAAAATAAAGATTCGAGATCAAACATTTAGACCGCCCGATTATGCATAATTGAAGAAGACTCCCAGTACCGCTTTAAAATAATTGTTGGAAATTGAAATTGGATTAGAGGCTTCTAAATCACAACCATGTTTCCCTCATTAACACTAAAATTATGACAAATGAGTCACACTCTCAAGCAAAGAAATAGTTCCGAATATGTCAACTGTATCTAATAAAAACACAAACACAACGGAGGAAATATGGCATTGCTATCAACGGGCTGTTTTGAACTGCGTAATCACCGGGAATGTCTCGGATGAAGAAACAAAGCAATTCTTTGTCAAAACGATCACCGTGCAACGCTGAGACTCGGCGCCGGCATTGGTGACATTTTCGATGCGCGCCCATTATGAATTGAGTTACAACTCGGTATGTGTCTGATTGAGAAACGAAGCTTTATTGAGCAAAACGAGTACCGTGCAACGCCGAGACTCGGCACCGGCATGCGTGACATTTTCGATGCGCGCCCATTATAGACTGAGTGACAAACCGGTATGTCTCCATTTGAGAAACGAAGCTTTATTGACCAAAACGAGTACCGTGCAATGCCGAGACTCGGCACCGGCATGCGTGACATTTTTGATGCGCGCCGATTATGGACTGAGTGACAAACCGGTATGTCTCCATTTGAGAAACGAAGCATTATTGAGCAAAACGAGTACCGTGCAACGCCGAGACTCGGCACCGGCATGTGTGACCTTTTCGATGCGCGCCCATTATGGACTGAGTGACAACCCGGTATGTCTCCATTTGAGAAACGAAGCATTATTGAGCAAAACGAGTACCGTGCAACGCCGAGACTCGGCACCGGCATGCGTGACATTTTGGATGCGCGCTCATTATGGACTGCGTCAGAGCCCGGTATGTCTCCATTTGAGAAACGAAGCATTATTGAGCAAAACGAGCACCGTGCAAAGCGGAGACACTCGCTCCGACAGATGGGTAGGGCTCAAAGTAGGGCATATGAGAACTACTTACATTGCGATATGGAACGGAACTTCCAGATAGAGTAATACTCAATGTACTTGAAAAACGTCAAATTGAGCAAAATCACAACCCATCCCGTGATTACATAATCAATCAATCCCGGAATTAAGACAAAGAGCATATATTGTTGACACACGATAAAATGTGAATTGATAGTATAAGTACTACCAAGTGATTCCCTTATCCTCTTTCTTCTCCATCCCTCTTACATACTACCACCCGATTAGTAAGTAAGTATTTAAAATTTTTTTTTTTTTTTGGTTCAGACTAGTATAATCATATTAAGGGGAGCCAGTCTGATGGCTCCGCCTGGTATACCATACCAGGCGAAGCCATTCGCGTGTTTTGTCACAGTTTCTTTAATATTTGAGCTATTGACTTAGTTTTTGATTCATATGAATGCTGAGCAGCGTGTGTACTGATTTATTCTTTGATAGAGCTCGAATTCTTACTTCATCCGACAAAAATCTCAATAGCGTCCGTGCAATACAATCAGTAAGTTTAAACTTTTTTTCTGATTTTAATAATTCCAATTAATTATTATTAGTGTCATCCAAATCACCTCCCGTCATAACAAAACCTCCACCGCCCCCAGGATCCAACCTTGACCGAATTTTATCCCGTGTTGGACGCTCAGCTGTGCTCGAAGAAAATTATATTCCGGACGTCGAAGAAAGTGCAGTGTCATCGTCCGATGAAGATTGTAAGTTTCAATTAATCTGAGTAACTCATAGCGAGAAAACCTGTTTCTAACACTCTAATAGCTTCTGAAGAAATCACACCTCAACCACGTCCTGTTCGGGATGGTGGCAGCTATTTTCTTCCGGCTACCGAAATCGCTTATCGTGGCAATTATATTATTACTTTGCCTGACAGCCCCTATGGTACCTGCAATCGTGAACAAGCTGACCGTATTCACCATCATTACGCGGCTGAATACCAGAAGCTTTGCCAAAAGTTTGACGAGGAAGAAAGAGTTGGTGGTGAGGAGCCTGAAGTTGTTCAGGACGACAGATTGGAGGAGGAGGACATTGAGCTCCCTACCGGCACCATGGTGACAAAATGGCAAAACCGTGGTTGGGCCCGTCAATTAAACGTCCTGCAAGATTATGATCAAGAGGAGAATTCAGGAAAAAGATTGACAGCGAAGCAATGGGATAACCTGTTGGAATGGGTCTATCAGTCTTTGTTACCGGAGAATATTTTGGCCCTACAGGAAGTCTTCTTCAATGCCCGTGGCGGAAAACAAAATCAGCCAAATTGGTTACAACGACCCACTACCGAAAGTCAAATCGACAGCTCTCAATTGATTTGCCTTCAAAGAATGTTTGAGCTCAACAACTTGGGAACCAAAGGGAGATTGGATCAAATTATGCAACGGATCTGCTGTCTTGATATGTTCATATCACAGCGGGAGCAAGTCAAGATTGTTGCTGAAAACACTCCACCAAGCAAACGTATCAGGCTCAATAAGCAGGATCGGACACGTGATACCAAGATCCAGAAAAAGGTCAATGATGAGCTGCTTCGAATTTACAATAACGAAACACGTACCACCACGACCACGATGGTGAATGTCAGGGGCTGGTTGAAAGATGGAAAGAAATGGAATTGTTTTTTTGATGATGACTACCTGCGGTCTTGCCCACTTGCCATGATTTGTCTCCTTCCAACCGATGGAAAACTGACTTTCTCACAAAAATTCCCCTTGCACGTGTGGGACTTCTTTGTTTCCAATCTTCAATACCTCAGCCCTCGTTTGATGGATATGGCGAAGTCCTTAGAAAACTCTATTAAATCCTTCAGGACCTCCGGTAGAATCGATAAGCCATTTCAATACTGGGAGCTCATGCCTGCTGTGGATTTTCATTCGGTCAATGGTCATAAAAGATACTTACAATTCGAAAAAGACATGACCGTCGAGGAAGGAATCAAGCTGATTCCTCAATTTGGGAGGAAAGGGGCCGACTTCCAGAGGTACAAAACATTGGCAACCAACGAACGAAATCGGATCCAAAGTGTTCCCCATCATGAAGAACTAGAAATTGCTGGACCTAGTCAATTTGCAGTCGGGCAACGAATGAGACCGGTAGTCAGAACTGGGATCCCACCAATCCGAGCATCCGAGCGACTCAAATCCCACCGAAGAGTAAATATTACTCATGATGCTAATGAACCAGCAGAAATAAGCTCCCGAGGATTTCCTGTTGAAGTCAGACGATCTATCATATCGACAGAACCTGTGGAGGCTGAGGAGGCCGTGATGGAGAATTATGACGTTCAAGAGTCTTGGATGTCAGATGGTGGTGGTGCTACTCCGGCTTACAGACCGGACTTAAGTGAGTATTCCGTTAATAAACAAATTTGGGATAAATACTAACAAGTCAGATCAGGTATGATTCCAAGCTCTGTTGTGGACTTGAACAGGGACGTACGTGATGTCAATATGCCAGACTTCTTGATTGATGAGGTCAGGCGCGCAACGGCTGTTCAGGTGCCATGTTCCGATATCGGTGACAACAATAGTCCAGTCGAAGAGGAAAATGAACCTGCAGCTGTCAGTGAGGAAAATATGGGCCGTGACGGGGATTGGGATAGTGACTATTTATTCTCAGTCACTGAGAGTGATATGGAGAAGAATTTCTAGCATTATTCAATTCAAGGAATTCAGCGGATTTCAGATTGGAAACCTATGTGGGAAGAATTGAGAAAATTTCTATGATTTATGAATTAACGTCAGGATTATTTTGTTGTTCTTTTATTAACCTATTGTTTTGAAATTGACTTTATCATTGTTATGAAAATTTTTTATTGAGAAGCACCGAAATTGTTCTGTTTTGGAAATAAATATCTTATTCAATCGAAACTGGGTACAGCTATTTTCACTTATTTATTACGTACGGAAAAATGAGAATTATGGAATTGAATCAAAGTCGAAGCAATGTTTCTGTGAAATGAGTAGAAATTGCGGTAAGTAAAAATTCAAATTAAAAGAGCTGGAATTATCAGAAAACGAACGGAGTCGTTCAAAGTTAAAGAAAATATTTAATTCGGCAATGGAACTGGTGATACGTTCAAACAACCTGACTATGATTTGATTTCGTTGAGCTAAATGGGTGTACAGGGTCTTCACGTTAAATACCGAGAAGCCCGATTGATTGGGCCGATGTAGTATGGGTGCCACAGGTGGCGGAGGACGGCTACCAATGATTTTTCAGCGCATATGCAGCCAAGGCCAATTATTTGTATGTAGGAAAAAAGTCTGGAGAACATTATTTCGGGTACAATAAAAGTAGTAAAAAAACCCGGCACTGCCGCCAGCAGCAATCACTGCCTCTAATATGGGGTAGCCCTGCCGCCAGCAGCAATCACTGCCTCTAGTCTACGAGGCATACTCCTAATCAAGGTATCTAATCTATCTCTGCCAATATTATTCCAGGCATTCCTCAACATGACCTTCAGAATCTCTGGGTCTGCCACTCGTCCAACAGTCTCTCCCAACTCAGTCTCCATCTCCCCCCATAGAGCTTCAATTAAATTGAGATCTGGTGATTGTGCAGGCCAAGGAATGACATCCATCTCGTTGGTCTGCCTGCATATATTTGCTTGACCTTTATGCCCAGGTGCATTGTCTTCCACCACTCGTGTCCATCCATATTCTTCACAGGTCTCATGCCAGAAAGGAATGAGATACGGGTTTAGAATTTGATCCACATAGACCTTGGAGTTTATGGTGACACCTGGGGGTGTGAAGACTAGCTCTGTCTTCATCTCCCCGCAGAATGCACCCCAGACCATCACGCTCTTTCTCCCTGACTCCCAGTTCTCATCGATACAGTCTGGATGGTACTCTTCTCGTGAGCTTCGAATCACCCAAGGTCTATGGCCAAAGCCAGCGGTATTGAAAGTAGACTCATCCGACCATACAGTCCTGAACCAGTCCTCGTATCTCCAGTCCAGTCTGTCCTGACACCATCTTACGCGTTGAAGTAGATTCTGTGGCCTTATTCCCCATCTAGATACGTTAGAAATTGGTGTAATACTAAGAATAGTAAACTTACTTCTTCCGAGGAAGTCTTTTGTGGTAACCCATGGAGGCCATTACACTCTTAACAGTACGAGCAGAGCAGGCATATCCCATCTCCTGTACTATAGATTCCCAGGAGAGTCTCCTTGTAGTCTTATCCCTTGTAACAAACTCTCGTAATCTCTCTTTCTCTGCCTCGTTGAAGATAGGTGGTCTGCCTTGTCTTCTTCTATTGGTAGGTGTCCCATTTGCTCTTGCCCTTCGATAGATTCCTTGACAGGTACGATAATCTATCTCCACAGCTCTTCCCACCTCCTTCCAAGTCATCCCTGAGTCCCTTAATGTGATAATCCTGAGTCTCTCATCCCTCGTGGTCTCTCTGCCCTGGGCCTGGTCACCAAAGTGATCAGAACGCCTCCCTTTTTGTCTCATGATGTCGAACGGGCGTCAAACGGGGTCGTGCGGGCGTCAAATTTGGTCGAACGGCGTCAAATGTAATCGAACGGGCGTCAGAACAACTCCTAAAAGCTCAAATGAGCACTCACAGTCGTCGAACGAGCGTCAAAACACCTTCCACGATGTCGAAGGATTACTTCCAGTTGTTGAACGGGGTCGAATGGGGTCGAACGGGCGTCGAATGGGGTCGAACGGGTGTCGAATGGGTAGAACGGGCGTCAAAATACCTACCACGAGGTCGAACGGGCGTCGAATGGGATCGAACGGGTGTCGGATAGGTAGAACGGGCGTCAAAACACCTCCCACGAGGTCGAACGGGTGTCGAATGGGTAGAACGGGCGTCGAATGGGGTCGAATGGGCGCCAGAACAGCTCCCAAAAGGTCAAAACACCTCCCACGAGGTCGAACGGGTGTCGAATGGGTAGAACGGGCGTCGAATGGGGTCGAATGGGCGCCAGAACAGCTCCCAAAAGGTCAAAACAGCTCCCACAAGGTCGAAGGATTACTCCCAACCGTCGAATGAGGTCAAAAGGGCGTCGAACGGGGTTAAAAGAGGTCGAACGGGTACTTGACGAGCTTGAACGGGTGTCAAAACAACTCCCACAAGGTCGAATGGGTATGTCAAAAGTTCACAACCTTTTGACGTGGCAGTGGCGGTGTCCTGCCTTGGCCCCAATATCAGCGAATCAGGTCTTGCATTTCAGTCGACCAGTCAAAAAGAGTTCTTCGTACTTACCGTGAACACCCTGTACAGTCAAATTGAGATCGTGCAGTTGTCTCACAACAGATGCTAATATGTAATCCATAACTCTCACGATTATTATCGCTTGATGGCCACATAACTCGCCAAAGCTATCACTCTCCCTCGTCATCACTCGCCCCCCCCATCACTCGCAATAATCCGTTCTCACCCCGTTCAGCATCACTTACTTTGAGCCGATATCAGCACTATTGGCTCTTACTCGTATATTCGCTAAAAGATATGTTAAACCTTTTGTATATACTTTATTTAACTTTATCAAGTCAATTAATATAATTACCGGTATAGATAGGGGAAAAGATGATTTTATTTGGGTATTAGCAGTCTCTTATTAATAAAGCTTGTTTCCGAATTGCGAAAGATTGTCCGGCTCTATTTCATTTGTTATTCAAAAAACAATAGTAATTCCAAAAAAGAGCATATTCATCCAGCACGGTATACTAGTAGCGAAAGAAAGATACGCTGCAAATGTTTAACTTAAAATTGCTCGCCAACTGGTGAAAGAAATTAGCTCTCTGCCCGCTGACATGGCTTGCCTGCTGCCTGCTCTCCTACCCATGTGAAGCCTGCTGCTGGCCTGCCCGCTGACCTGCCCTGCCGGTGAGCTCGTTGCTGGGCCTGTTCGCTGGCTTGCCTGCTGACCTGCCCTGCTTGCTACTTGCACCCCTACCCGCAGACCTCCCTGCCTGGTAGGTGTCCATTTGATGCAGTATTCGGTGACTGGTAGATGTCGATTTGCTGGCTGGGGATCTCCATTTGGTGCAGCATTGGTAAGTGGTAGGTGTCGATTCGCTGCCTGTGAGGTGTCCAAATCGTGCAGTATTCGGTGCCTAGGAGGTGTCGAAATCGTCCAGTATTTGGAGTCTGGTAGATGTTGAAATCGTCAAGTATTTGGAACCTAGTAGGTGTCAGTAAAGGAGTCAAAATGCAGAGGAACTTGAAGGTAAATACGTATCCAGGCGCTAATCCAAGTAGGAGGTAGGTGTTGACACAAGCAGGAGGTAGCCATACACAGATGAGGTGTCAATACAGGCAGGCGATGACAATACAGGCAGGACATAGGTGTAGATACAAGCAGGAGATAGGTCTCGATAGAGGCAGAAGATGAGGTAGGAGGTGAGGTAGGAGGTAAGGTGGGAGGCGAGGTAGCTAGGTGTGTATTTCAAGGTGGAGGTGGAGGTGGAGGTGGATCCTCGAGGTGTGGAGGAGTCCAATCTGACGTCATTAGCTAGCGTCATTAGCATTGGCGCCAGTATATGTACGGAATATCATACCCGCGCGACGTCAAAAGAAGGGCTACCGCATTTGGGAGAAGAAATAGGCGTCAAAAGACGAGATGTCACATTTGTGACGCATGCTAGGCGCCAAAAGATGAAGTTTCACAATTCGGATGTTCGGGACGCGTGAGACGACCGAAATCGGATAAAAGACGAGGTTTTGGTCGCAAAACACGAATAACTACGTCTGAACGTACAATTTGTCTTGGCTGTTCGTTTTTTTTACTGATGCTGTTAGTGGTGATAGTAGGGGTTGTGGTAGAGTTCTTGTTCTCTCTTGGCCGTTATGGCCTGCAGGCAGAGGCTGCTGTGGGGTCTCTGGTATTATGGTGCTACTCGGGCCCTCCTCCCCTGGTATTTTGCTTGAGGAGGCAGGAGTGACACTTTGCGATGCGGGCACTAGCACACTTCCTTGCTAGACCAGAAGAACGCTTTCGGAGGGGCGTGAATCAGCTGACATACTTTTGTGAAGCTTTCTACCATGATTTGCTGTTGTTGCTGTTGTGGGGGGGGTTGGGGGGACTCTACAGTGAGGGAGGCTCTTTTTGGGCAGGAGGAGGGGATTCGGGAACATGGATATTGTAACCTGTGTACTGCGCCTTGTCAAAGCCAGGTTCCTTCTCTATCATGACCTTAAAGTTCTGGCGTAGTCTAGGCAGAGGTTTCGCGGACAATGTCACAGGGTTGCTCAATGGGGGGGCCTCCAGGTATGCGAACGAGTCTGCGATTTCCTCCTGCTGCGTAGGTTCACATCTTGCAGAAGAGGAAGAAGGAAGCGGGGGAAGAAGAAAGACGGCGGTCCCGATGATGACTTTAGCTTCTCAAACGCTTCGCTACCGGTTCATGGAATGCATCAATTTCTGGGGCTCTGGGTGCTTTGTGGCCATGCTTCTTTCTCTCTAACTCGTGTTGTTGGACGCTGCTGCTGCTGCTGCTGCAGGTACGAGACATGACGGCGCGTGGGTGGATTGCGGGGGTTGTGGTAAGTGAGAGCTTTATTTACGCCTTATAGTCATTTTAGGACGCGCAAAAGTTTGGGGTTGAACAGGATTGAACGCGGGCAAGGTCTGTCCAGGGAGAAAACATCAGAGAGTGCACGGGCTTCGTTTTACTCTAATTGAATTTCTACTTATTTATCTACTAGCGGTGGTTGTGGTGATTTTGGTGGTTGTGGCTGTGGGTTGGTCGGTGGGCCGTTCGGTGGTATAGGAGTGCGAGTGTGAGTAGCGAGTGAGTTAGTGGGGAGTGGGAGTGGGAGTGTGTGGGGTGTGAGTGTGGTGATGGCATGATACTGATGGTGATGGTGGTACTGGTGGTTGTTGCTGTTTGATGGCGGTCATAATCTTCAGGGTAGTCGTCGTAGTGGTCGCATGGTGGCCTTAGTGATGGTTATGGGTGTGGCTGTGGTGGTGGTGACTTTGTTTTGTTTTTGGTGGCAGATGATACCCACTGATCTCTCTGTCAGTTCCCCGCTGACCTCCTTGCTACCAAAGCTTCATTTCCGCTTCGTACCGGCTGTGCAAAACGCTCACCAAGCAGCAAACTGAGCAACAAGCCTGTTGAGTAACAGCCGGCTGAGCGTCTTGTTGAGCAGCATGCCAACCCCTCTACAAGACAAAATGTCTGCCCACTGAACTATCTACGCAAAGAGCAGTTTGCTGAATGAGGTATATTACGACAAGTTGGCGATTAACCCAATCATCTCTCTGCTTAGCCCCTTCCGCATTGTTGAGCTCGCTGTTGAGCTTCCTATACTTCAGCTCCCTGTTCTGTCTGTTTCCAGCATTTGTGCACGCGGAGCAGCCCGGCTGATAATCTCCTTGCCTGTTATATATTCATTTGATGCTGTATTCGGTGATTGGTTGGTGCAATATTTGAGCCGTGGGGTATGCATATGTTGCAATAATCACAGCCTAGGGCGTACAGTTTTCCTTGCTCTAGGGGTGGTCTATTCATTCCGTAGTGTTGTTTAAACAGTGTAGTATTTGCTCCCTCGGTGTGTTGTATTCGCTACCTGGGGAGTCACTGAATTGTACAGGGTTTGGTGTCCATATGCTGCAGTATTCACTGCCTGGGGATGTCTACAATCGTGCAGCATGCACTGCAATGGGGTCGCTGCAGCGGCGTAATTATAGTATCAATAAACTTTCTATTCGGTGCCTAGAGTGTGGTCGATATAATGTGTATTCGTTGCTTGCAGCGCAGCAAATCAATTACTTAGGCGGTGATGATGAGAATAGTGGTGGCAGCGCGCTGAAACAATGGTGGTGGTCAAGTCGTGGTGGTGGTGCTCCTACCTCCCAACCTTTAAAACTCCATCTCCTAACCTCTAACATTCTATGTCTTAACCACTACTGTGATCTTCTGACTGGTGCCCCCCTAGCGAACTGAACGCCATATCCAAACACGCTAATATTCAACTCTGGGACAGTTTTCCGCCAAGATGCTGTCAGTGCATCCAATTCCTGAAGCACAGTTAGTGCTAAAGACGTGAATAGCAAGTCGGAAGTAAGTTTTGTTGGAGGTAGTTTGGTAGTGTAGTAGCGGGTTAATGGTAGTGTTTGTGGTGATGGCCGTAGTGGTAGGTACTAGATTCTAGCTCAGAGCATCTGGCTCCGAACTACTAGCTCCAAGCTTCTAATTGTCTCGCATCCAACTCAACCAACTAAATAACCAACCACCCACGTGCCGGGCGGAGTGAAACCGGTAACGATACACGCTAACATTAACCCGCGGCGGTATGTGATACTACGAAATGAGAATCAAG
This sequence comes from Morchella conica, assembly GCA_008079325.1. NCBI lineage: Eukaryota > Fungi > Ascomycota > Pezizomycetes > Pezizales > Morchellaceae > Morchella > Morchella conica. The sequence goes on along the minus strand of VOVZ01000084.1, from coordinate 48,449 downwards.
GAACTGAAAATCTCAAGACAGTCATTTCAAAGGTTTTTCATAATCTTGTCCAAGATAGGAAAATCAGGGCCTCAAGCACGAAGGTTGTGCGGAGGCGCTGTACCGTTGACAGATTCTGTCAGTCCAGCTATCTTTTCGTTGCAGAGACCATCTACATATCTACAAAATAGGGAGATATTTGTCCGACGATAAAATATTAACACGTTTCGTATACGAGCCGAGCCGTTGTTTTTTGACTCGAAAACGAAACAGGTTCCACAATCAGGAAGCTAATATTCGTTTGGTTATTAGAGCTGGAATAAAATCGACAACTAGTGCTATCGCAGTAGCCCATCAGATACAGGATCGAAATTGGAGCTCGCATTTGAGTTGTCAAAGATCCCTAATAATCAACATCAAAGAATTTAATCTCTGCAGTTACAGGTAAATTGAAGCATATGTCCGCCATAGTTGGCTCTACCGCAGCAGGAAATGCATCGCATAATGTATCCATAATAAATTATGTGTATATATATATACGTGATGTCCGTATCCGGGTGGCTGTTGCATCGAAAAATGTATAGCATAATGCATCGCATATTGCATCGCAGTCCCCTTTTGCCAATATTTCGATTATAAATGAGCAGCGTTGGGCTTCCCTATCAGGGTGGCCCAGTCCTATCAAGGTATCAAATACAACATTAAATGTGTCATTAAAGTTATCATTAAAGGTACCATTGAAGATATCAGTAAATGGATCGGCAAAGGATTTAGAAAAGAAGTCAAGTGGAGGGATCGAACCTCAAGTATCTTGATCATGTAATCTGGCGGTTACCACCTGTATCATTATATTTTTTCAAGTAAAGGCTAATTCGATATTTTGTGTTCACTATTCGTATCATCGAAAATCAAAAACAGTCTAAGTCCATAATCGGGAGGGTTAAAAAATACGAAGGACAGTAGTATATTTAGCTTAACAATTTTAAATACGGCTTTCCTGACGAGTTTCACTCTCAATTCCTATATAAATAACAATACAGACAGTTTTACGAAACGCTTTGTTCTTTGCCAAGTGTTGTAGCAAAATTGTTGCCTAAATAGTCAGCTTATGTGCCAGCAAGAGTACTGGCCTGATGCGTTTGTCGAGTCCGCAACCATTTTATGCATCCATTGATACATTTACTAGCTGATTTTATACGGTAAATTCGTCGCATGATGTATTATTTGCGCTGGTAGAGTCGAACAACTGGGCGGAGAATAGCAAATGCGACACTAATTGCCTACTGAACGTATCAGTATACTACAGAGAGTCCAAAGAAACGATGCCAAACGGTCTCAACCTGCCATACCCTGGTAGTTTATCTTTCGTCAATTCACAAGTATTGATATATGATATAAAGAGGGCAACACCCGACTCTTGTCGTATCTTGTGAAAAATATTCAAATCAATATTTATCGCGGCACGACCGCCCCCACCTGCTACGCCGTCGAGAACGTTGCGGAATCGGGTGGCGAAGTGAAGGATCGCTATCGCGTTGGTTGAGATGGATGGGTTAGGAAGACGCTAGGAGAATATGGTCAGCGCTAGGTGCTTTGGGTTAGGATTGCGGAAGGAAGGATCAGGATCGGTTCTGGGTTTCTATTTCGGTTGTATGTCATGACTCATTGGGATTAGTCATCGGAGGATTTCCTTGTGTATATTAGAGGGCTCTCCCTCACTTCGTTTCTGTTTCTCTTCTCTTATTCCTTTCCTTACGCAACGTCTTCATTTGTATTGAGTATCAATTGGTCTCACCTGGTATACCATGCTAGGCGGAGCCATTCCGTTAAATTCAAAAATATATCCTGTTCGATCGGTATCCAAGCCCGATCTCCTGTCCCGTCCTGAGCGTATCCCGAGTCGATCCTCGCCTCGGCTCCAACCTGTCCTGTTCCTAGATCGTCGCTCCGTTAGAATATTGTCTTCACCTTGGTACACCCAGATTTCAATTAAAGAAATCCTGAATACTCATATCCTTAATTCACCAATTACCTATATGACAGATATGAAACGACAAAACAGTCCTATGAAAAGTCATACAGCACATCGTGAATATCTTCAACGAATGCGAAAAAACACCCAACCACTCACAAATGAAGAATTGAGACGAATGGAAAGAGAGAGAGTGTTAGAAGAACGTGCACTCCGGGAGAGAGAGCGCGACGCAAGAATCAAACAAATGAGGATCACACGCGAGAAAAATCGGGCAAGAGCCTTGAAAACAAAATCACGCCCGAAGAATCAAGCATCACTTGACCCATTCTTGAATTTCAAAAATCCTGTTGCAAATCAGGACAACATTTTGGGAACCAGCATGGAAATTCCGAAGCTACGGGAATCAGGCTTTGAGGTTGTTATATGGGTACCAAAGAAACGAGAGCAGACGCAATCAAGCTCACAAGCAAATAAGATTGGTTGTGCAAAAGAAGACGAATACGAAGATGCTTGGGCTGGCGAAAATGCGGCAGATTTACTTTCCCTCCTTGAAAATATTAGTTAGCATACCTCCATTTTGAATCCCTATTTCTCTTCGAATATATGGTTCGAATCAAGATTCATTATATACTCAATTCGTTTGTCGCATATGAATACCGTTCAGATGTTCTCGCTGTAAAATGAATTTATTCTTATGTTTTTGATCCTGTAAGTCAGTATGAAAAATAGTCACCTGTCATGAATAACAAAAGTTTGAACCAGCATAGTTTTACTTCACGTTTATATCGGAAATAAAATAGTATTACGATTTGTTTACATGATGCTCACACTGATTATTGTTATAAATGTTTTGAATAATTTATTCGAAAATAACGGTATATTCATACAACAACTCCCAGTCCTCAAATATCAGAACGTAATAGTCATACACAAAGTCAAGTCACAAATAAACTTAACTAACATAAGGTACAAATAAATAATTAGTTCTGGTAATTTGCGCAACCCACGTTTCCTATAGTATAATTGAGCGCACTGTGATTGTTACCGACAGATGCCCTACTTAATGAGATACAAATAAGTTGCTATCTAAACTCTTTATCACAAGTCCATTCATCGTCCAAAACATTGCGTGATTTGAGTTTGCGCAAAAATTAGATATATCAATAAGGTTTAAAGGTACCATAAAAATAAATTAAAAAAATGTTTCATAACATTCTGATCGCTGTTGAAATGAGAATACATAAGAGTTTTTCTGAGATACGTGTACCATTATCTTGAAGTGGTACTGGTGTTATTAGTAAGGAAAATGGATCGCGTGTAGATATGCTTAAATCTTGTAAATTCAAATAGGAAAAATCTCTCTCTGAGACTGTATTGAAAACACGCAAATTGTCTACCGTATTAAGGTCAGTAGAGGTGAAATCTGTAATATTATTTTGCAAGATCCGAGTGACCTGTCTTGCAATTCTCCACAGTTCAGGATGCAACTCTGGAATCAGGCTGATACATGTCTCCCATTCATTCTCAGAACATTGTGCCAGATCAAAGGTAGGAGTTGTGAGAGCTAACAACATTGGGAGAGCGTATTGATGTATATCGTCGAAATACCTATCCGACACGCGTAACCAGTGAGAGTTTGCATTAAGCAGAACTTTGAATTGCCTGATATTCAAACGGAGTGGGTCCTCAGGTACGGCGAGGTCATATGTTTGCAGAATATGATGGTGAATATATTCTGTTGCAAGTTCCAAAACAAAAAAATATTCCTCCCGGTTTACTCTCTCAAGTATCCTGATAATATGTCGCACTTCGTATGCGACCAACCATTTCACTTGTTGGCACAATATCATCCCACAATATCTCTTCACAAAAAGAGAAATAATGATGGAACTAGATTCGTCATGCCTTGTACAGTACCAAAGAGTTTCAACGCATTTTTCAACATGTGACTTGTATTCATCGTTGTCATATGTGTTTCGAATATTTTGGAGTATGATATGTGTTGTGTTCAATGCGAAAGGATCGATTAACTGTTGCAAATGATAGAGTGATATTGGTAGATTTGAGAGATACGATTGATTTGTCGAAACACGGAGAATTGTGAGAAAAAAACACCACTTGTCTAAGGAAACTTGAGACCGATTATTTGGTGAAATTATTTGTTCATAATAATCATATTGTCTGATCCAGTTGGTCTCTTCCCAGTTGGTACGGTTCGTGCTGATAGACCGAAAAGGATCCATTATTGTGCTAAACAAATAATGTAAGATTTGAACATTTCTGATTTAGATTTAAACAGAAACATGAACATCAATACTTACTTATTCAGTTGGCTGCAAAAATTAACCAATTAAAAAAATTCCCCACAGAGTTGATCGTTCTCTCACAAATCGTATGGGGTATCAACGCCTCTTATATACAACGAAGGTTTGCATTAGGATTTGTTTTTTTCTCATGAAGGAGTTCTTAATCATATTATCCGATAGTGTTTACTAGAATCGGACTTTTGCGTGAGATTTCAACTTGAAGGCGAATTTGAATTCCGTTTTGAGTTCTGTAGATTAGTCACAATATTTAGTTTCCTGAATGAAAACAAAATTGTTATACTACTTGTAGTTACCGCCATTGCTTTATTTTGAAAAGATTTATTTTATTTTAGTGGCAGCATTCTTCTAAGTCTTATGGCTTCGCCATCAATTCCAGTTGATGGCTCCGCCTGGTATACCATACCAGGCGGAGCCTTGAAATTATGGCTCCGCCTGGTATATCATACCAGTTGAGGCCATTTGATACCGTTGACGGCTCAACTTTGTATATTATACCAGGCAAAACCATAAAAATAGTAAGGATGTGGTACCTCCCACATTGACTATCCCGGCAATATTTTCCGGTATATTGATACGGATATTCCGGTTAGCCATAATGCTATTATATAACACGGGACAATGAATATAAATTACCTTAAAAATTGGTTGGGACAATTATACTCAATATAATCTCCATCGGTACTTTTTCATTCTCGGCGGATTTATAAAAGATATTTTGATAGCTTCTCTAATTTGTTTGTAAATAGCCTACCAGGAGTGTCGGGGGCCTTTTCAAGAATACATTGACATCTGTGAGCATATAACGTGCTTACCGTTTTTGGAAAAATTAATAAATGAAAAGAAATTGTGTACGTTTGTGGTTGAACACTGCAAGTTTAATTGTAAATCAGTTTCAATTTATGTTTTGTGAAGAGCTGTATATTTATTATTTATCACGTTTGATAACTGGCACTTGTGGGTTTTGCGATTGAAAGAACACAAATCAACCGAAACAAAAGCCAACGTGCATTAATTTACATCGAAAAATAAACTTAGCAATATTATTTTTGTGCTCCTCCAATATACCATCGAGTACTTGTGTGGAATTTACGATTACATTTTTTTTTTTTTATTATTGGTATGAAATATCACGGCTATAGTTCAATGGTATAAATCTTCTAAATCGTTGTATACAATCTCGAGAATGACATTTTCCAATTTGCGATCACGGGCCAAAAGGTGGAATAGAATCGTTTAACTGAATCTATATATAGAGCCTCAAAGCCCCATACATCAACACTGCATCTGCAACCCAAAGTCGTCTGAATTGTACAATTCTGTATCTCAAAGGTTTGTTATAATACTATTATATGAATAACATTGAGTATAATGCTAAGGTTTAGTTGTAACAGATACAATGTTAGACTACGAAAATATTGAAACCTCCAGAAAACAGTGGGCGATAGCCGGAATGTTATCACATTATGATCTCAGAGCACAATACAACCGTACCTATCCTGGTGACCCAATAAACGTACATGATTGGTGTCTGCTTCTCACGGTTTTGAAAGAATCAATTCGACCGGAATACGTACGAACTCTGACAACCGCTGTATCAGAAGTTCAACAACTACCTCAGCTTCTATTAGATAATAATATTGTTTTTGCGAATATCCCAGATATTTATAATGATATGGAAGTTGTCAATTCCTTGGAGACTTGTATTGAGTGTTTGTGGTTTTATACACGGGATCCAGATTATGGATTGACGATTGGTGGACCTTTCATGAGACGTCGTTGTGGAATATTACTCTACTATACGTTTCGGGAGATCGTTTGCAGTGAGATGCAGTACGTTATTGATAATACCCCGAATATCACCAGGGAGGATTATGACACAGTGTTTCCTATTGTCAGCTCAGGCATCTGTGATCATATTGTGAACTTGATGCACAAAGTGAAACCTGGTGATCCCTTGATACCTTCAAGTCGTCAATTGGAAAGAATACTAGAAATTCAAGAAAAATGGTATCGTCTGAGCCAGGTAAACACCGACATCTACTCCGAGTATACTCTGCCTTTATTACTGTCGCTTCTTGTTCCGGATGACAAACTCGTCTCGATATCAATGACGCACTGGAAATTCTTTATCAGCAATCTCTCATCGCTTTCACCGGTAATCACTCAGTGTGCCAGGAAAGCAACTGAAATTCTCTACGGTGCTTATGGTGATGAGAAGTTCGTTCGGTCCGTAATGGAAAATAATCCAATTGGAGTCATGGATAACAGTGATGGTACTCTACTATCTCTGAGTGATTTATCACTTTCAGTCGCACATCCGAATTCGACCCAAATAACGGTACTGGAAAAAAATGATAGTATTAAGATCATTACCGGAGATGTATTAGCTGTTATGATATCTTTGGTTATCAGAATGTTATAGAAAGATTTCCTGTATTGAACCTTTTATTGTTTGAATCAAGGGAAAAAGTACTTCAAATTTGTTATTGATGGAGAGTGATGTTGTAACTGAATTGATATTAACGAAAAAATTACAAATGTTATTGATTGAGTCGGAAAAACCGTGATAATATTATTGGTAAACATATCGATCTTATTCTACAAAGAAGTATTTCTTATTATTAAATTTCATTACTTAAATTATAGCTCAAGTTTCATGCAAGTTACTCAAGCTGCTCTAGTGTTAACGTTGACGTGAATGATTGAATTCTTTTCTTTCCATGTGAAATTCATTAACAAAAATCTTAAAAGTATTGTATTTTTATCAAAATTGATAACAAATGGTATAATGAGATTTTGCCAGCCAGGAATGGTGTCTTTATTGGGTGATCGCAAACCGTCGCAAACTGTCCCAAACTGTCGCAAACTGTTGCAAACTGTCGCAGTCTGTTGCAAGCTGTTTCAACTAAAACCTTTCAAACTCTCATGTCATTTATTGAATGTGCAACTATAACCTAACCCTTTTATCGAACTTCAATTCTATGAATGAAAATATATGGAACAGTTTCAGCTCAACGGGGGAGATCTCGTCAAGTTCATACTTTAAGTTACCAAATATATCTCAGTTTGTTAAGGAACTCTGTTACCGACTCGTCGTTTCCAAAACTCCCACACACTTTTAAAGCGCTTATTGTTTACTTTAGCCAGCAAATCAGGAATGCCTGTGAATAGTATCGAATTATGATTGAGATATTCATCCATATATGTATTGACTCACTGAACCCGCCAATTGGTTGGGGAAATCCGAGATAGCATATAATCTATACAAACAGGTTGAGTTACCACTATTAGCTTTTATTATTGTATAAACGAGATAGTTCTCTGAATTATTTTTTGCCCTCGGTTTCGAAAAGTAAATTCCACTCGATTATTCAATTCATATTGATTTGTTGACTTTGAACTTGGAAAATAATAATTCATTAACACTGCTAATTCGCTGATATTGTGGATGTAATTATCGGCTTGCTTAATTCTATTTAAACCGAATCTAAATGAAGAAAAACGTTCGAAGGTTGATTATGACTAGAATGTGTTAGAGATTAAAGGCCCCCGGATACTCGGGATTATTCATGATACACGTTCCTTTGAAGGACCGCATTCATTCGTAAGAACAGCCGGTCACGCAAGTTGTTAGAATTCAAATATTTGGTTATTTATCTTATATAACCCACCTCACCTTCACTCATGCTAGCTTGAAAGGGCAAACTTTGTCGTTTGGTATGACCGGGAGCATGTGACGTAATACTGCACGGACATCCTCAGACAGTTAATGCTGCAGGATATGGCACCCCTCAGGGGTGAATGTGTCACACTTAGGCATCGAATACCGCTGTCCTAGTCATCAAATACCATCAACATACAGACATAGCGGCAGGTACGTACCTCAGTATGTTGATGCTACTGCTGACATAGCTGCTGACACCAATGCATGGACCAAATTGTCGATATATCCACCACGTCGTTGAATGGTCAATATGACCCGCAGAAGGAGTAGAAAATATTGAATAACATTCAGTTTCCATACACTATTCAATTCATGGACAATCCATTGGTAATCATTGATATTCGTTGATATATGTTTGACCATCATGTGGTATTACACCGCGATCGGTATCCATGTCATGGGCAATATCGCGGTCAAATATGTTACCATTTAATTTGGTACCATGTTGTGGTTTTACCACCACTACCTGAAGTTCAAACCGTACTAACTATTCCGTTGTTTTACAACTATGTGCCGCACTATCCAACCGACGTCAAATTATGGACACTGCTCTGAATTGTCTTTGAATTTTGTAGTACACACTGTCTAAGAAGGTCTTTGCCCTGACATGCCACTCAGTACTTTGCTATACATTAAACTAAATCAAGAACCATCCCAGCCGCCACCTTTGATTATTGGTGCCCCGCCGGTCAGATAAGGCGTAGGTTGCCGGCGCCGGCAATGGTGGATGTCGCATACTGAGCATCAGGCAGGTCAGACCAATCGAGCTACTCTTCCTCCTCAGTCTCCCAATCATCCTCATTTTTGCTGTAAAACGAGTCCAAATCGGATTCGTAAGGAATCTCGGGGTACTATTCCATCAAGATATCCTGCATCTTCTAATTCTTGTTCCAGGCCGCCAGCGCAGTTACTGACCAGCTTTCACCTGGGTCCGGATGGTAGTTCACGTCCGTGCCGGCTTCCAGTAGCGTACTGGCAAACTCTACCTCGCCCTTCATTACAGCCATCGCGAGTAGAATAAAATATGTGTGTGTGGGCTTCTTATTCGGGCTAACCCCATATGCCATCAAAATCTTGACCGTGTCACTTGAAGAATGGCAGATAGCCTTTTGGAGAAGTATAGCGTTAGCATCACTCCAGCTTTTTGTGGGGTGGGCTTTGGCGGCGCGGTTGCGGAGGGCGCGATTTAATGTCTCGGGCTTGTCATTGTACACTGCCCACAGGAGGCGGCTACGGCAGCTGTTCTTCCAGTATTGATCGAGCTTGGGGTTGATTAGGGCGTGGATGGCATGGCAGGTTCGGGTAAAGAATGCCATACTGCGGTGATTGAGGCGGTCCGAAATGAGGTGGATGATCTCAGGAGGTAGGGACAGTAACGGGCAGGATTGTGGTGAAGAGGACATGACTGTTTGAGGAGTGGGATATGATATATGTCGATGTGGTTGGCATGTAGTTGAAGCGAGGAGGTTTGCTGTTCACTCGGCTTGGCTGTGCAACCCCATTCTCAGGCCTCCACTAATCGCAGCCACATCCACACATACACCTAGCTATCTCGCCTCCTACCTCACCTCCTACCTTACCTCCTACCTCTATCGATTCCTACCTCCTACCTGTATCGACACCTCCTACCTGTATCGACACCTCCTGCCTCTATCCACACCTACTAGTAGATACGTATTTACCCCACTCTGCATTTTGACGCCTTTACTGACTGCGCTGCAGGCTTCAAATCATGCAGTATATCGACGCCGCTGGAGGCGTCAAATTGGGCAGTATATTGACAACGCTGCTGACACCGCTGCAGATCCCGCTGGAGGCATCAAATTCCCAGTATATTTACAGTATACTGACACCGTAGCTGATGTAGCTGGAGGCGTCAAATTGGGCAGTATATTGACGCCGCTGGAGGCGACAAATTCCCAGTATATTGGGAATTATACTGACTCCGCTGCATGTAAATACCCCAGTATTTTGACGCCGCTGCTGACCCTGCTGAAGGCGTCAAATTCACAGTATACTGACGCCACTGCAGGCACAAAATCGACACTCCCAGGCAGCGAATGCTGCAGCTATCAGTCACCAATCCTGCACCATTTAGTCACCCACACGCAGCGAATACTACACCATATCGACAGCCCAAGGCAGCGAATCGACACCTACCAGTCCTCGAATACTGCACCATATGGACACCCCCAGGCGGCGAATGCATCAGCTATCAGTCACGAATACTACACCAAATGGACACCTACCAGGCAGGTGAATCAGCGGGCAGGTAGCTGAGCGGGGAGGCAGCTCAGCAGCGAGCTCAGTGGGCAGGTCAGCGGCGAGCTCAGCGCACAGCTCAGTGGGCAGGATGTCGGCAAGAGCAGGTGGGTCGCTAACAAATATATACATAGAATTACGTAGACACGTAGAGAGATAAACGTGAGATTTGCACCGAACTATTGTCCTACTAGTGCAGCAGTTAACTGGGCAAAAGCTACCCAGGTGTGGAACCGGTGTTTGTTTTGGGGTCAAAAGAGGACGTAATTTGTGAAAAGACGACTCCGCGACGAGAACGGGAGAGATGTTCGTATTTTCCGGTCGAGATGATGTCTTTTTGCGCCGGGGCGTAGCTATGCAGGTAAGAAAACTTCTCATGCGCCTGGTGCGCCTGGGTACGCCCAGGAGCGTCAGAATGGACCCATTTTTATTTGTGCTTTGTGTAAACTCTACGGAGTTTGGATAAGGTTCCTCATTGTTTAGTAAATCACGCGGATAGGGATCCTTGCACCACAGTGGTATGTTGGTAAATTGTGCTCGAATCTTGTGGTAAACGCTCTGTAAGAAAATCTTCACCCTGAGAAACTACTTAGTATCTAACTACAAACTAAACTATGTTGACAACTGTCCCAGTCATCAACGTTTGTCCACTCCTTCCCATTCAATAATTAAAGACAATCCCACCTGGAGGGCTGTTCCGCGTTGACCATCAGCTCAGGAGGATCTGGATCATCTTCTTCCACAGAATCCGACTCATGATCATAACCGCTACAGAATTCGTCCTCTTCAGAATCGTAAGGGACATCCGGGTAGTAACTCATCAAAAGATGCACCATTTATTCGTTGTTGCTCAAGCACGCCAGCGCAGTTGCTGACCAACCTTCACCGGTCTCGGGGCGATGGTTCACGTCCGCGCCGGCTTCCAGTAGCATACTGGCAATGTATACTTCGCATCTTATGACTGCGGCAGAGAGTGGAACAAGCGTCGAGTCTTTGGCCTTCCTGTTTGGGTCAATACTACGTGCTAGGAGAAAGCGGACCGCGGAGGTTGAGCCGTAGTATATCGCCTTATGGAGAAGGACGGCGTTTGCATCACTCCAGTCTTCTTCGGTTTCTGTGTCGGTGTTGGTGTTGGCGGCGCGGATGCGGAAGCCACGTGCCAACGTGTCGGGCTTGTCATGGCACGCTGCCCAGATGAGGCGCCTATGGCAGCTATTCTTGAAGTATCGATCGAGCTTGGGCGTGATGATGGCGTGGATGGCATGGCAGGTTCGGGCAAAGAAAGCCGCCCTGGGGCGGGTGAGGCGGTCTGAGATGAGGTAAATGATTTCAGGAGGTAGCGACAATAAGGGGCAGGATTGTGGTAAAGAGGATATGGCCGTTTGAGTAATGAGATATCTATCTTTATCGATGGACGCGGTAGAGGTTCGGAGGTTTGTTGTTCATTCATTATGGCTATGCAACCGCCGCCGTTACCCGTCTATCAGTCACAGTCACATGCTACCCGAGGATCATGACTAATATTAATGCATCCCCGTAATTAACAGTATTGAACATTAAAATCTCTTCTGCAGGCAACAGCCACCGGCCAAGGCATAACGTGATGTTTCCTTAAACCACCACCTAACCTTGGTGGTCCTTCGTGAATTTCTGTGGGCCCAGGAGTTAAGTAAAATCACGATTTCTGTTCTGTCCGACTCGTAAAGACATCCTACCCACAGAAAGTACAATTCGGACACCCTATATATATATATATATATCCACAAGGTACAGGCGCTCATCAAAGTGTTCGTAATTCGAATTTGATGTGACATGTCCGGCTCAAGTCAGGAATCAAAGTGCTTATTGAAATGTTCAAAATCTCAATACAGCAATATGCAATCCTGAGCAAAGTCAATATTAGACATTCGTGATATTTTTATTCTCTATCACTCACTGGATACAAGAATATAGCTAATTTTTACTTCCCCAATTTTACCGCAAGATCTCATAACCCACATCACGTACTGGGCAACTTTGATGTGAATCACGAACATGATTGATGAGTGGCTGTATATACCTGATTTATCGGATTAAATGAAAAGATCCGTCTCTCTCAGCAAAAGACTCACACTCCAATTAACAACAACCAAACATGGTGAGATATTCAGACATAAGGAGAAAAGGCGGAGAAAGGTTATCTGGGTGCACCAGCTCAGCCAAGCCAAAACAAGAACTAAAGAGCAGGCGCAAGGTTGTGCTCTGTCTTCGAACCTATCCCGACCCCCGCTGGCAACTGGCTCGCATCAGCTAATTAGTGAATAATACAAAAGGAACAAAGAAGAGACCTACGGCTGCCACTTCATCCGTGAGATGCTAAGATTAGGTGGCTATAGTAGCCTGCAAGGGACCTTTGCTACCTTTCTTTCACCTGTCCCTAATGGTTGGAAGATTTCCTGATTAGTGAGGTGCGATTTCAAATTTACTATCATATGACAATCTGTTGTTTGATAGGGCGCCAGATCCATATACACTGCTCGATAGGACGATCCCTGAATCAGACAGAACAATTCTTTAATTTTGCACCGCTTTATACTATCAAGCTAACGTCTCATTACAAACAATACCTGTCAATTTGGTTCGACCTTTGTAGTAAAGGCTCTCTAAGAGTTCAAAACTCTTCAATCTGACACCCTACTCAGCGCTTAGCTGCTGGCTAAACCAGGTTCAGAACCGTCCCAGTCATCAAAGTTACTCAACTCTTTCCCATTCATCGATTATACACCCAATCATCAACATCGGATGAGGAGATCGTCCCAGCCCCCAGGATCGAGACATAGTAGAGCGATTTGACCAGCTGGTCAGAACAGTCTAGGAAGACCGATGGGCCAATTGTTGAGACGGACAGTGCGCGCTTTCTTCTGACGGGGCGGGGAGAGTTCAATAATCGGCCGGGTTAATTAGGCAAGACCGGTTTCAAGGTGTTCATATGATATTAGCACAGTGTTCAGCGCCGTACATACACTCCCTACCATAAGATAGTGCGAAAATGTATTGTATTCGTGCTTATCTATTTTCACCCTACGAATATAATAAACAAGCAGATGTAAACCAGTTACCATAGACTAACACCTACTTCTTAACGACAACATAACTGTCCATGGAAGCCCGGTCTGTATAGGTTAGCCAAGGCTGGCACATTGACGTACTTGAAACAATCCGGACCATATTCTTCTTCAGAGCCAGACACATCATCTCCGCTAAAATAATCCTGCAAATTGAATCAGTCAGGAGGAGTCTCCGAGTTCAAAAGGCGTCCAACGATAATCATTATATAATCAAACTAGATGGCAAAAGTCAACAGCAATCATTAGAATTATCTTCCTCAGAAGCTCTACTACCTTTTCTGTGTTAGTCTACAAAACAAAAACCGCACAGTGACGGGACATGGGTTCGACTTCGGGATAGATTCGGGCTCGGGATTGTGCGCGAAGCGGGTGAGCCCTATGAAGCTAGGCAAGGCAATTGAGAGCGTAAAGACAGGTACGTAGCTAAGTAGATCAAATAACTAGATATCTTCTAAATGTATGCGTAGGAGAAAGGAAGAAGTGGTTGCGTGGTGGGTAAAATGTAGGAGCGAAGAGAGTTGTTATGTATATGTCGCACTTACTGCACTGCGAATTCTAATTCTGGTGATCTACTGCCTGGTGGATGTCACTAATAGTAATTGCGTAGTCTAGATCCTACGTCCTCCACCTACCCGCCTCACACTGACATCATACTCGCTACTATTTCCGCATACCCGTCTTTCTCTAACGCTACCCTTGTTGCAATTCCCACACGCTAGCTGTTTTCTCATCACGTCTATAGAGCTGGTGCCAAGGCAGTGGTGGAGTCGGAGATGAGGACGGAGCTAGCAACAGAGGCGTGGGCGAGGCTTTGGGTATACATGGAGGCAGTATAGAGGCTGGAGGTGCCTGGGGCGAGCTGAGAGGCGGGCGAAAGAGCGGCGATACAGGCGTGTGTGGGTGCACTGTGGCAGAGACTGAGTTTAATGGGGGATTGCTGGTTCTGTTACGGAAGGAGGGTATTCAAATCATGAAGGGAAATCTACATCAACCGTAAATCTACGTGTTAATAGAACTGGAAAGAAGTTTCTTAAACAAGAAGCTCGAAACCAGGATCCGGGACGATCAGCCAATCAACTTGTGGAAGGGTCAACCTGGGTAAGTATTCGCCATGAACACATGGCAATACTCAGTCACCCTCAATGCACCTTACAAGACTGTCTTCTGTAGATGACCAAATGTAGAAGAACGCCTATCGACCGACGGTGATACGGCGGAAGTGGTAAAAAGGGGATTGACGACCTAGTACTAGTTCCCGATGAATCTAGTTATTTCAAAAGCTCTTCTCGCCTACATTAACAAGGAATGCCAATTATACGTATCGAAATTTAAACCCTATCACCAAGAGCTCTCCTTTCTAAAGCTCGGAGGTCTTCTGCAAAAGATAGGGAAACATCATTCTAAGTGATGGAAAATTGGAAATAATACCCGGCGTCAATGTTGGCAGTTTGGTTAGTTAAAAACTCCAATGAACTGACAGGTTGAGCCCCGACGTCAAGAGAATGATCTGCCGTATATTATAATCTTCAAATGGCTTCTTCACATTCACAAATGAGAACAGTACCATTAGTAAGAATTGTGCACCGCAAGAAATAGAGTTGATTTCGGATATCCTTTCACTCAGAGGAAGGCTCAAGCTCACAATTTGTCAAAGTTTGGAAAGCCGAAGAATTCGCTGAAAACTGGTGCCGTGGTTCTGGTGATTCAGTTCGCTGTAGTTACAAGTCGGAATGCCGCAACCAAAGATGCCAATATTTTCGTTTCAAAGCACTTTTTGGTTTGTACTGTCATATAGGCCGCGGTAAATGAGGGAGAAATACAATACAATAATCTCGACGAAGACTTACTCTTCTTTACAGATAAAGGTGGCTATGAAAATACGGGTTTGGAATATTTCAGCTGAGAAATAGAGGTACATGACAGCATTGACTTTGACAATAAGTATTCCCTATCAGTATTCGAGTTCTATTTCATATCGTTTCTTGAAGTTGACTGTTTTTGTAGAAGATGACACTCTCCTTGATTCGATTTTCCTGCCTTCCAATCGGGTGAATCATATAATTGTCGAATTCGTTAGTTTCCCCAAGCCTCCGTACATTGAAATCGCATCGCCCTCCTCCTAAAACACATCTACAAGAGGATCATCAATGATCCCAGCCCAGGGTGGTCAAGGAGTGAAATTGATATAAAGTCCAATACATAATTCTATATTGACGAACCACTTCACACCCTATCACAGAGGCCAGGTTGAAGGTATACGAATTCAGTGTGCACCATTGGGAGATGTCTCATGACTTTTCTACGCTGCTGTCTGATTTAGATGAAAACCACAAAGTAGGCTCCGGAAAACACAATGGGTATGACCAACCTAGACAAACATCTCCTGCAAAATATCAAATCAATACAGACGACAGCGATCCTACCCGGCGCAATAGTTGCAATATTGAGTCAGCTAATTGTACCTGTATAACAACCTAAATTGGCATGGGATCTCTCGGTTGAATTGAGGAAACAGTAAATGTATAGCTGACTACTTCCATGAAACTGCTACCGATACTAGGTTGGTGATTTATAAACTTGTTTCCCTCAAATCTCTAGAAAGGTTACCTAGAATATAGTTCATTCCCGAGCAGAGTTATGAGAAGATAAAAATAGAGCATAGTTACCCTGGTCCGAGGCAGCGTCTATCCGTACTCAATCGATGAGCCTTGATTCGTCTAGTAGCTGTGGGCTAAGGGAGTGTTACCACATGTGTTCGATCTTTTACAGGCTCCGGCCCGCACTCCCGACTCCCGCCACCATCAACGCCATCACCATCACCCCATCCCCGAACTCCCTGTCAGAACAGGAGCTTCATTCTTCCTCAGGTTCCGCAAAGACACTATAGAGATCAGGCGGTATAATTAAAGACTCCCAACAGTACCTGTACTAATGCGTGACCCCGCTCAATATACAGACCAACATTGCGCCCGCGCGGCGGCGAGGGCATAAACGACCTCTGCCGCGAGAAGCCGTACATCGGTATTGCCTGAAGGTGATGGCGGATACTGTTACCAAATGGAATATATCTTTGCCAGAACTGGCAGAGAGTAAAGGTCGAGAAAAGGAAACAAAATGGCAGTACGAAATGAGACAATATTGGTGATGGATAGCCCGTGGACTTTGATGGTTATAATGCGCTGGTTAACATTAGTCTCTCCGATGTATCAAAGAGTAGGTGCCCACTGACAGCTGATCCGATAATGTGAACACATTTGGTAGGTTTGATGGATTTCATAGTGATGTCAGGCCTTGAGCTCTATTTTGCCAACTCTCCAATTTTAGCTACTTCACGGCCGGAACAATTTACATCTTCCGGTTGGCCAAGAAATCGTGCTGGGGCGCTGTCAAGTCCGCCTATTGGACGCTCTTATTCTATCATGTGTGGGTGGATCTTGGCAATTGTTCCGAGTGGCTGTGATCGGTTGCTACCCCAAGTTAAATACCCCTCATTCCTCGAACTCTGCACCCGACAGCTCGCCCTACGAAACATCTCTAACCCCTTGAGCATCTTTTCTATACGAACGCAAATCACCCTAATCATGATGCAGTCGCCGTTGGGGATGCCAGACGACCTCAAGTTTCAAACCCCACTTCCGGCAACGGTCCATGGTTACCGTTTCATACAGGGTAGCGACGGTGGGGAAGAGGTTTGGGAGATTGGCGCCGTGCTGGGATGCGGGTCATTTGACTCAGTCCCAATCCAGACTAGGAGGAACGCGGGAGAGACATTATCGTGTGTGGTCAGGACTCTCATGGCCCCACCGCGCGGCGGTACGATTGATGAAAGTTCTGACAGGAGGGAGCTGAAAGCGTTGTTAGCACTGCAAAAGGTAAATGTTTCTGTCCAGGCCCTCTTCATGATGAGTTTTTTCTTTTCTTGTTTGTTCAACTAATTAAGCCACGATGATTTTGTTAATAGACACTAAAGTATACCAATATGTTTGTTACCTTCCTTGGATGGTATCAGAACCCGGCTAAAGATATCATTTTCATCGCTATGGAATACCTTCCGGGGGGTGACCTCTACTAATATATTAACAAGGATCAAGAATGTGACAAGCAACACTGCCGAGAAATTGTTATGCAGATCGTGGGAGCGCTGGAAAGAATGCATGAAGAGGGCTACTGTCATCGTGACCTGAAACCTGCGGTTGGTTCCCCTATGCATCTTTATAAGGTCCCGCCATGTATAAAGGCTGATATCATCATGTTGGACCAGAATGTACTTATCGCTTCTGCCAATACTAATCTGAAATTCACATTTGCGGACTTTGGTATCACAGAGTCAACTGACCCATCAGCAAGTCTTCTGGATACCTATACCGGCACTATGAAATATATGTAACCGGAAGTGCAAGGTACAGCAACGGGCATGTACGCGCCAACAACGGATACACCAAAGCAGTTGATATGTGGTCACTGGGCGTGCTCAGTCACGAGCAATATACTGGAATAGCACAATTTTGCATGGACACTCCACAAAGTACAACTGTGGCCTCCAGCTTCGGAGGGACCAATGCCAGCCTGTATTACACCGCGTATACCAGACTCGACGTTCTCCTGACTTTTCTCATGCTCTGAAGATTTAGCGAGAGTCTAGATGCCGTCCCAGAAACTCACTTGAAGAATGCATCAGCGCTATACGATCTGATAAGTTTCATAAGGGTAACAATGCAATTCCGTCCGCAAAAGCGTCTACCAGCTTCTAAAGCCCTTTAACACTCCCAGATCGACCTTACGCACATGTGCTCTGATTCGCGTCTTGCAATACTTAGACATTAACCGAAATTATTGATACCTGAAATCCAAATATGATCATATAAATATGATACGATCTTTGGGGGAAACACTATTTCACACAGCATGAATGATGTTACCGAACACTTGTCAGTCAGCAGGCTGATTGGGCGTGGAATGTTTTCCTGTATACAGAGACATAGTAGGGAGGTGTTTGATAAAACAATATTTCGCGTTGTCAAAGGGACAAAAGACCGTGAGGGCTTGCCGGAAGACGTTATCACAGAGATAAAAATACGTATAGCTATGCAAGAGGTAATGGATCATACTTAGGTTCAACGGTCCGTTAGCTAACAAATCTTTACTTCTATGTGTAGTACCCTGACTTGTTCGTTAAATTCTACGGATGGTACCGGTACGAGGAGGGCAATAATGGTAATCAGACTGAGCCAGAGCCAGGCCGGAGCCAGGCCGGAGCCAGGGCCAAGAATTTTTTTTGGCGAATCCACGGCTACAAGCTGAGACCTCAGTCTGTCGACCCCAGATGGAAAAAGTTCAAAAGTGTTTTTAGCACTACGCACTAGCAGTGTAGCCAGCAACCACACTTGACTTCACCCCACTCATCACCTCTCACCCGGTGAACTATCACCATCTCTCACCCAGCCAGCCACCATCATCATCTGTCACCCGCTGCCCAATCACCATCTGTCAACTGTTGCACAATTAGTTCTTTTCAGGTTGGTCAATCTCTCCCCTATCTCAATGGTTCAAGTCACTAAATACTATATAGAAATTTGATTATCTCCGCTGTTTCGTTTCGAATTCGTTTCGTTTCGTTTGCTGTTTATCTGGGAGAGTATGAGTTGATTCTATTCATCACTCAGGCTGTATTTTGACTAATGGGCTGTAGGTATAAACAGCCTTGTTTCCGGGTTTCGTTTCCTCGTTTCGTTTCCTCGTTTCGTTTCCGGGTTTCATTTCCGCGTTTTGTTTGGCGATCTCGGCATCAGTCATTCAAATGCCACGGCTTTCACACAGGGGCCAGATTTTGAAGCTACTGGAATCAGTTAGATCTTTCGAGATCCTGTTAGAAGACAGTAATCGATATAAACCAATTCCCCGCTTGGTTGAATATGAGAGGGTTTTGAAGGAATCTAGCGAGATTGAGGACAATTCAGTTGACGATGATTGTTCTATCATATCTGGTTTTGAATCAGCGGGTGAAGAAGATGTTCAACCTTTTACAGGAAGAACAAGGACGGCGCCCGAGACCACAATCAGCTTTACAGCACAACTTCTGGATCACGTTCAATCCACCCGTTACTGGCAGCCGAGAAACATTATTCCTACTATTATCAACCTATCTGTTTGGTTCAATCAACCTAGGTTTCGCAGTGGAAGGAAGTTTAGGAGGGCATTCAGAATGAGTCGAAGCGCATTCATGAAACTGTTGATTCTCATAAAAGAGGACCCGGTGTTTAAAAATCAGTCGCCATGCTCCCCCCAAACCGAAGTCATCTTTCAATTGGCAACCTATCTGTACCGTTTAGGTAGCAAATCCGCGGGTGGTTCGCTTGAACAAGTTGGCGACACATTAGGAATTGGATCTGGTACAGTCATAAGCTTTTGCAGACGGGTGGTACAGGCAGTTCTTAACCTTCGTGGTACATTTATCAAGTGGCCGACTATTGAAGAAAAGATTATGCATAAGCAACGGGTGTGCGCTGCATCGAAGGGTGTCTTTTCTAATTGCATTGGCTTTATTGACGGCACCTTCATTACACTTCAATACGCTCCACTAAAAGATTGGTTCTTCTATTACAATAGGAAGGCTTCTTATGCACTGAATGCGATGGTGGTATGCAATGATAATAGAAGAATATTATATATTCGGGCTGGTGATACTTCTGCTGTCCACGATGCAAGAGTATTTGATAACTCACAATTATCTCAACGCTCCAATCATTTTTTCAGCGATGGGGAATATTTAATTGGAGATTCCGCTTACACTCCCACCGAGCATATGGTGCCGCCATTCAAGAAACCAAGATCAGTGAATTCAGATTGCCGATTGTTTAATGCTACCTTGAGCTCTAGACGGATTGCGATAGAACATGTATTTGGTATGCTGAAAGCTCGCTTTCCTTCAGTTACATCTGTCTCAATTCACATCACCGGTGAACGTAGCCACCAAGAAGTGGTTGACTGGTTCGAGGCTGCCTGCATATTACACAATTTTTTACTCGAAGAAAAGGAATTGGATTGGGATGTTGAAGAAGACATCAATATGGCTGAAATCCATCAACGCATGGTGGAAAGAGAAGGTCGTGAATTGGAGAGAACACAAGCAATAGCTGGAAGAAATATCAGGAGAGTACGGACGGGAGAATTGCTACGGGAGAGCATACTAAATCATATGCTTGCGTCACTTGAACAAATGTTTTTGTGAAAGCCCGACTACTGTTAAATACAATCATTGTTCATTCCTTTTCCAACGTAACTCATCCATTTCCATTTTCTTGATCATGTAGTCAAACCTACGCATAGCCTCCTCATGTCGGTTCTCTTCCTTCTTAATCAAGAATTCTCTGTCTGCTTTGTCCCTTTCCTTTTCATATAAAAATCGCTGATTGTCAAAGGCAAGACGTGCCGACTGTTGCTCGCGGATTAACTCTTCCCCTGAGAGCTTTTTCCTCTTTTTAATAGCCTGTCTACCTTCACCGGAAGGTTCCCCTCTCTTTAATGGATTCTTTTGTCCGCCAGCCTGTGGATGCACATTATGCTCATCTTCGTACTCATCAATTTCGCTCAAGAGATCTTCGTAAGTATCCGGAATTTGTGATGACTCAAGTCGTTGGCTGGTACTTCCATTGAATACCTGAATATGGTTTGTTCCGCCGGTCTCCGAAACGTAGTATGGGGTATAAGATCTATCCCTCCGCAGGACATCTTCCAATTCCTCAAAGTACGGGCATATCTTGCTCAACCAACCAACTTTAATTCCTTCCCACTTCTGCTTATCCGACTGTAAGGCTAGCAAGTCAAATTCACCCTCTCCCGTACTCTCCAGCCTTGCTCTTGCCTCTCGGTGTTTTTCTTTCAAACCGTCCCATTTGCCCTTGATTGCGCTAGCCGATCGCTTTCCGTCAAAAACATCCTTCGATATTTTAATAAGCGCATCTTTAGCTTTGGTCTTATAAAGCTCAAGGTTACGCAAATCGGCCCCAAACCAATCGATCAATAGCTCAATGTCTTCGTTTGTCCATCTTTTACTCCCGGATTGAGTTGAATACTGGCTACTATTGTACGGCTGTGCCTCGGAATGAATACTCGGCCCGGGTAGTGCGATTTGACTACCTACTGCCGGTCTTGGGAGTAGTGGTTGCGCAACTCGCAAAAGTGAAGGATCAATCGGAAAATGAAGTTGGGACATGTTGGTGAGAATGGTAGCGGAGTTGCAAAGACGGTTTCAATTTTTTATTTTATATTCACTTCTACGCTTGCAGGGAGCTTGCAGGGATATACCCCGGTTTATACTCTCTCTAAATTTTTCAAACGCCCTTTTTCCTGGCTAGAAAAGCTGAGTTGGAGCTGGAACCGCGAACCAATCATTTCCTTCCTGGCTCCGGCTCCGGCCTGGCTCTGGCTCAGTCTGATTACCATTAATGTGAATGTCACCTCCATTGCGATGAAATATCTGCCATTAGGGAACCCGAATTTAAGTGTGCTGCAGGATAAAGTGCGTGTCAAAGAGAATTGCAGGGAGATAAGTACGCAGTTCCTGGAGGCACTCAAGATATTGCACCACTATAAGATATGTCATCGCAACCTATCTCCACAGGTCTAAACCTCTATCCCTTCATTATCTACCATCCCACCTGCTGATCCAATAGTCCAACAAAGCGTACTGGTCGCGTCTGTCTCTCGCTCGAAGCTCAAGCTCTCGGGCTTCGGCTCTGCAAGCCCCACTAGGGAGTTCATGGATGTGGCTGGTGAACGTTGTTATATTGTCGCAGAGATACTAGGTTTCTTTCCCCAGATCCAAACGTACTACACTGAGGCGGTTGATCTGCAATCTTTGGACGCACCTACCTATGAGATTTTGACCAGAGCACCACTGTTTTCCCGTTACGTGGAGATTACTAAGTTAAAGAATAATGATCAGAACAATTTTTGCGATCGCTGCAACAGGGGCTGCCGTTACAGATATAAGAACGGGGATAAGGACGAACCCATGGCTTCCCGTGCAGTCTACATTTTCCCAAATTACGCCAAGCTTCTGTACTACTGCAAAGATCCCCTTTTACGCTTTCTATCAGAGCTGTTGCGAGCTGCGTCAGTACCTGGTACTCTTGTAGACTTTTTATTTTGGCTGTTGCAGCCTGATCCACAAAAACACTTGTCCACTTCTGAGGCCCTTACACACCCGTAAATCAAAGGAATGAAACTTGATAACGATCCGTTGTGGAAGAAAGAACAATTCATTCCTCGTGATTACGACTCGTAGGACCGCTACGATACCCGATCCAAATTCGGTTGGTAAATATTGCGGTAGCTTAGTCGCAGCTGTGTCTTGTACCTTTGGTATCATTCTTATTTTCACTCTATTTATGTTCATTCTATTCCTTCTAGGTTTCAAAAGATTGAAGCATTATTGTTTGTTACATTCCTGATCTAAGGTGGAATCTGGAACCAGTGCTAAAGAAGTATCGTTGCCAAAAACACTCATACTAATGACAAGGAACCCTTTCCAAATCTAAGTCCAGTTACAGACGGATCAACAGTTCCAACGAGTGACAATTCATGAGCCACATTGAACATCTAGTCAAGTACATATCATCTGATTGGTGTAGAAGGCACTCGGTCTATACTTTACTATAAACCCTACCCGCACGTTTCTTTGCCGGGCTGTTGTGAATAGAGGAGTCTTGCCTTGGCCAAATTGTTCACAGTCACTGTGAGTGATACTTTATGATTCCATAGGCGGCGGTCACATTGATTGATCAGATACCTCCTTAGTCCCAGTGGTCACGGTCGGGATAGTATTTCTCAATGGACAGGTGATATTAGATCAACGGCTTTAGGTTACAGAGGTTCACGCTGCTGAGGTTGCAAACCCCAGTGACGAAAGAGAAAGTAGCTCGAGGCTAGGAAGAGTGGGATCCTGGGGTTATTTAGAAGATCAAGATCCACACCAGAGAATACTGCACTATATCATAAGCAGCTCGATGGAATTTCCAATCCCCACCGGAACGCCTCACAAGCCAGGTACAATATCAATCTTCATTTCTCGGACATCTTCAACGGGATAAAGGTACCATCATTACCAGTTCGACTTCTGCAATTGCGAGTGGTGGATTGGCCTTTTCAAGTTCCAACAGTATCCGGAGAAGATAACCAAGCATGTGATCTCCACAAGGGCTTCGATGAGCAGTTAGGGTTCTGTCGGGTTTACCATGCTAATAGTACCTTACTCTGTTTGTTTTTTTTTTTTTTTTGTTTAATTCATTAATTGCATGCAGACCGTAGTCTATGGTAATATCACGACCCCAGAACTACCCTGCCCACTCCTGGCCACACCCAATAAAGGGCATTCAGCAAGCTCGCACTCC
>VOVZ01000084.1:0-24664 GCA_008079325.1 Morchella conica | reverse complement strand
TTTTTTTTTTTTTTTTGTTTAATTCATTAATTGCATGCAGACCGTAGTCTATGGTAATATCACGACCCCAGAACTACCCTGCCCACTCCTGGCCACACCCAATAAAGGGCATTCAGCAAGCTCGCACTCCTCCGCCGCCACTACCTAACTAAAAGAAAAGAAAATAAATACACCTGTTCTCTCCCTTCACTGTCCTCTTGCCTTATCTGACTACAATTTGTGTTCTCTCTCTCTCTCCCTTATGTCCCGGGAACCCGATTAAATATTTCCCATTGTGCCCGGCTATAACTTCATTGTCATAGTCCTCAATGTCTTCCAAGTTAACGATGCATCTGTTTCCCCTTTTAATTGCTTTGATGCTGTAGCTTCTTCTTGCCGGCCCGTAGTGTGTCTCTTCTCCACATAGTGCGTGTTCCCCGTTTATCTTGCTGTACCACATCCATCCTCTTATTGTCAAGCCCTCTTCGTCTTTCCTTCTTGCGCAGTACCAGACTCGTTTATCGCATTGCCTGATGAATCTGGGGTCTTCTGAAGACAGGATCGTGATGTTTATGAGATCGTCATCCAGGTGAGTGTCGGCTGGTATGACAGCCTCCGGTAGGGGTGTTTGTTCTACTCGGGGGTGCGTATCTTCCGTTTCCTTTCCTTTCTCGATCGTGGCAGGCTTTGGTGTGACTGGTTTCGATGGTGGTGGATGTGGTGTCTGTGGTTGAATCGGTGGGGGTGTGGGTGTAGGTGTGAGAGTTGGTGTGGGCGTGGGTTCTACTGCGTCTGGGAGTATTTCGTACTCCGAACTTTGCTGTTGCATTGGTTCTCTTGGTTTTGGTAGGAATAAGCTGTAATAGCTGTCGTCCTGACTCTCTTGTAGCTCGGTGCTGGGGTCTTCCATTTGGGTGTCTTCTTCTTCGGGAGGGGGGGGGTACCCTCTGTTTTGCTTCGTCTTGATTTGTTGGTCTTGTACCTTCTGGTATCCTCGGGGGAGGATACTGTCGTAATCTAGACACTAACTCATGGACTTGACGCCTGAGTCCATGGTTCTTCTTCGCTAAGCTGCTAATGTTCCGCCGTAATCTCGTAATCTCATCGTCCTGCTTTAGGTGCAGGTGCGTGGTGGCAGCCATGAGTTTCTGGGTACTCATGGCTTTTTTCTCTCTCCAGTTGGGTGACATACGTGCTTGTTGTTGCTGATATCTCATGGTTGAAGCCAAAGAGATACTGAAGGGCAGGATTCTGTTAGGTTAGAATCCTAAAGAGGGGTATTCTCGTGGTGTTGCGAGAAATACGTGGCGATCGTTGATTGGTCGCTTCGTCCTGGACGGTGGTTGTCAAGGAAAGAGTTTTACCTTACTCTGTTATTATCTAGACTGAATAAGTCTTTCTACTTCATTATTACATTGAAATAGACAAGAACAAAAGAAGATGAACCAACAGCGGGATATAGTCGAAGGTCTTCCACTGCTGCCCCTCACTGACAAGGCGACATGAAAAGCACATATGGCAGTTTATATACAAGGGAAAGATTGCAGAGTATAAATAATTATTAGGCCAGACGTCGTAGTGTATGTAGGTTATGTGCTAATATCGGCCACTTCCCTCCGTGCTCTGCGCTCCTTGCTCACATACTCCTGTCTAGTATCCGTATCCACTTCAGCAAAGTGACTAAAAGTTCCAATATAACGTTGGTGTGTCTCATCAAAACATTACCCACCATGGTTGTTGCGGCAAACGTGTTTGGCGGAGGATTACAGGATAAATGGCAAGGTTAGGTATGGCCGGAGACAGAATGCTTTCATAGGCTGGCATGCCAACAAACCCTGGTTTGAAAACGTCTTAGAACACATCGTTCAGCGAGTCAGAGAACTCCCTGTCACATACGTTGGCCTCTGTATTACTACTGCTGATATTAGAGGTAAGGTTATCGAGTGTCAAACTATCAGTCACGTCTGGCGGAGCCTCGCCGGGTTTAAGGGAATTCTCGTACAGCAATTGGTGTTGTTCCTTGTCAGCTAGTGTAATTGTATATGACAGGACTCTTGGTGCTGTTACGGCCCTTTCGCTAAGTCAATTCAGTGGCAAGGTTTCGCTGTTGGGCCAGTTCATGCACGAGCTTTCGTGGCCGGAATATATTCTTCGTCACTGAACTAGCCCTGCTCTATGCCAGTTTAGTCATGAGGTCTCCTGACCGATCTAGCCGCCTCACAGTAGTAGACCCCCTGAGTGCAAAGAGCTATAATACAACCAGGAAACCTACTAAAATTGGCAGTATGCGGCACAAATTCCGTTCCCGGTTTGAATATTAGCGCAGGTGGTTGCAGTTTTCTGTCCACATGGGGTGCCGGTGGTAGGATGGTAGTAGGGGTTAGGAGCTAGTATGATAGAAGTTGGGAGCTAGGGGTTAGTTAGGCGTTAGCCCGGACACTACCACTACCACGACCGCTACCGCAACCACTACTATCACGACCGCTACCGCTACCACCACCACCACAACCACCACAACCTGGACCGCCATCATAACCACCAGCACCATCATGACCACCACCACTACCAGGCTATCAAGACCTCCATGCTACTATGACCACCACAGTACCACGAACACTAGCACCATTACCACTGACAGGCTACCACGACCAGAACCCTACCAGAACAACCACCACCATTACCATGCTACTATGACCACCACCCTACCACGACCACCACGTTACCACGACCACCCCGACCACCACTCTACCACAACCACCAGCACCATTACCAGGCTACCACGAGCACCACGCTACCAAGATCAACTCTCTACTATTAACGGTCCACCACCCTATGACGCTACCAAGAGTACCGGCACCATTGAAGCACGGACTGTGAGCAGGAAAATACCGGGAGTGTGGGCGCCGTCCGTCCGGTGACCACGAACTCCACAATATACACTAAGGGACACCGGCCGGATGCGCCTCCCAACCGGGGGGTTCATTTCCATGGATCGATTTTGGAGATTGGCGGGGGTGGAGTGGGGGATGGTCGGTATCCAAGAGATACGGCTGGGTGGGTGGGCGTTTCTGCGCCCACCGACTGCGGGGATGTGATCTGGGGGTCTGTGCTCGCGGGGGGATGATTATTTGGCAGGGCACGCTGGATTCAGAAATCTCCCTGACACCGCAGCTGAACATTTTCACGTGGTTTCCCTCGAAGCGCTGGCATAGGTGTTTCCTCTCCCCTACCAATCCACACCCACACTACATGAACCCAACGGACCCCAACCAGAGTACGGATAGGCCTGAATGGTCACCAATCGAGACGGTAGGCTCTATGGAAGGTTATGGCCACCCTACTTTTGACATCCGGAGCTCCGATTACACGCCTACACCGAGGGCCGAAAGGACATCACCCTGTATTCGGATTGTGTGTGCCTGGAAGGGATCGGGGCAGTAGTTGACGTCCGTGCCGCCTTGCATTAGCGTATTACCAATCTCTATCTTGCCTTCATTACAGCCGCCGCGAGTGGCATAAAATATGTGTCATCAAGTAGCACCAGAAGAATCCTCTCCCGAATTTAAATATGCTTCGAACACTACCCAACACCTGACGTTCACCAGCTACCATGACCTACATGGGTAGAACATTGATTGATAGTTCTCTTTCTTCGGCCTATACTTTGATAGTGAACCAGTGGTGAGCGCGGGCTTGACCTAGCGCTCGAGATGACTTGGTAGGTGAGGATATAGGCTCGAGCCCTCACGATTCTACACAAGATTAAATTTCCCAAGAACGTCCACTACCTGAGCGCCTCCACCAGCACCTCCGCCGCTTCCCCCCGCCGGCATCAGCACCTGCACCGACAACGCAAGATGAAACTCCACGCCAACGGATGATTGCAAGTGATTGAAGGTAATTGTACCTCTGCCACCAAGACCCCCCCCCCGCCCCTTTTCGGCAGAAGCGAGCGATATTCCATGATCGCGAATGCGAAGTTCTGTCAGCAAGGGGATTTACTGTCCATTATGGCAATAGATTGCAGCAGCAAAAAATAGGGTCCATTCTGACGCCACTGGGCGTACCCAGGCGCACCAGGCGCACCAGGCGCATGAGCAGTTTTCTTACCTGCATCCATATGCCCCGGCACAAAACGATATCGTCTCGACGATAAAATACGAACATCTCCCCCGTTCCCGTCGCGGAGTCGTCGTTTGGTCAAACGACGGATTCGTCTTTTGGGCAAATGACGTCGTCTTTGACCAAAGAGTTCGTCTTTTGACCAAATGGCTTCTTCTTTGACCCCAAAACGAATACCGGGTCCACACCTGGGTAGCTTTTGCCCGGTTAACGGCTTACGCCAGCACATCTCGCTGGCAGAATGAGGTCACTCGGCAATCGGTACATAGACTAGGACACTAGTTCCGCGCAAATGTCACGTTTATTGATCCACATGTCTACGTAATGCTATGTACATATTTGCTTTCGACCCACCTACCTCCGCTGACGCCCCACCCACCTCCGCTGGCTCCTGCCCCCCTCCCCCTTCCTACCCACTGAGCTCCCCGCTGCGCTGCCAGCCCGCTGAGCTCGCCGCTGCGCTGCCAGCCCGCTGAGCTCGCCGCTGAGCTCGCAGCTGAGCTGCCTGCCCGCTGAGCTCGCCGCTGACCTCCCTGCTGCCTGCCTTCCTACCCGCCGACTTGCCTTCCTGCCCGCTGACCTGCCTGTCTAGTAGGTGTCCATTTGGTGCCGTACCCGTGACTGCTAGCTGCAGCATTCGCTGCCTGGGGGTGTCCAAATATTGCAGTATTCGTGACTGGTAGCCGTACTATTCGCTGCCTGGGGGTGTCGATTTGGTGCTTGCCGCGGCGTCAGTATACTGTGAATTTGACACCTCCAGCGGCATCAGCAGCAGCGTCAGCAGCGGCGTCAATATACTGCCCAATTTGACGCCTCCAGCGGCGTCTATATACTGCCCAATTTGACGCCTCCACGGGCGTCGATATACTGCATGATTTGGAGCCTGCAGCGCAGTCGGTAAAGGCATCAAAATGCAGAGGAGGGTAAATACGTATCCAGGCGTCGATACAGGCAGGAGGCAGGAGGTGAGGTAGGAAGTGAAGTAGGAGGTGAGGTAGGAGGGGAGGTAGGTAGGTATATATGTGGAGGTGGAGGTGGAGGTGGAGGTGGAGGTGGAGGTGGAGGTGGAGGTGGAGGTGGAGGTGGAGGTGGAGGTGGAGGTGGAGGTGGAGGTGGAGGTGGAGGTGGAGGTGGAGGTGGAGGTGGAGGTGGAGGTGGAGGTGGAGGTGGAGGTGGAGGTGGAGGTGGAGGTGGAGGTGGAGGTGGAGGTGGAGGTGGAGGTGGAGGTGGAGGTGGAGGTGGAGGTGGAGGTGGAGGTGGAGGTGGAGGTGGAGGTGGAGGTGGAGGTGGAGGTGGAGGTGGAGGTGGAGGTGGAGGTGGAGGTGGAGGTGGAGGTGGAGGTGGAGGTGGAGGTGGAGGTGGAGGTGGAGGTGGAGGTGGAGGTGGAGGTGGAGGTGGAGGTGGAGGTGGAGGTGGAGGTGGAGGTGGAGGTGGAGGTGGAGGTGGAGGTGGAGGTGGAGGTGGAGGTGGAGGTGGAGGTGGAGGTGGAGGTGGAGGTGGAGGTGGAGGTGGAGGTGGAGGTGGAGGTGGAGGTGGAGGTGGAGGTGGAGGTGGAGGTGGAGGTGGAGGTGGAGGTGGAGGTGGAGGTGGAGGTGGAGGTGGAGGTGGAGGTGGAGGTGGAGGTGGAGGTGGAGGTGGAGGTGGAGGTGGAGGTGGAGGTGGAGGTGGAGGTGGAGGTGGAGGTGGAGGTGGAGGTGGAGGTGGAGGTGGAGGTGGAGGTGGAGGTGGAGGTGGAGGTGGAGGTGGAGGTGGAGGTGGAGGTGGAGGTGGAGGTGGAGGTGGAGGTGGAGGTGGAGGTGGAGGTGGAGGTGGAGGTGGAGGTGGAGGTGGAGGTGGAGGTGGAGGTGGAGGTGGAGGTGGAGGTGGAGGTGGAGGTGGAGGTGGAGGTGGAGGTGGAGGTGGAGGTGGAGGTGGAGGTATGGGTGGATCCTCCAGGTGTGGAGAGCTCGTCAAATCTGACGTCATTAGCTAGCGGTATTAGCATTTGCGCCAGTACATAGGCAAAATATCATATCCGCGCGATGTCAAAAGATGAGATATCACATTTGGGAGACGAGCTAGGCGTCAAAAGATGAGGTGTCACGTTTGGGACGCCCACTAGGCGCCAAAAGACGACCAGTCATATTCCGGAGCTCTGGGACGCGCGGGACGACCAAAAGTCGAGTATTTGGGTGCAAAAGACGAGGTTTTGGTCGCAAAAGACGAATCGGTACGTCTGGACGTACAATTCGTCTTGGAGGATTTTTTTTTTTGCTGATGTGACCTCCGGCGGCGGAACGTTGGATTGGAGAATTATAACCTCCCTATCTATATTCACACTGCGCGCGCACTATACGCGCGACGTCTTCTGCCCAGTGCCTCTAACAGGCAATTCTCCAAACTTGACGCACCACACCATGCCATCCCAGGTTTTTAGAGTTAAGCACAAACTGTCATCCGCGCCAAGCCGCAGCCAAGACGCACACCAGGCTGGGGTTACCATTCTTGTATCACGAAGCATGGACCCTTCCAACCCAGCAGCGACAAGACAACCAGTAACCCAGCGAGATGAGGCTCTGTTTCTAACCCGCAATCAAATCTGCCCCACCAAACTGCACCACGCTGAGCAACACTCTGTCCACCACCACCAGCACTCAGTGTACCGGTGTCGATGTGCTACTATATGTATACAACATCACTCGAGATCGCTCCCTTACTGCAGCAAGTACAGTGCGAACTCCTGGTTCGGAGGCCTCCCGCTACAGCCAACACCCCTCCCCTCCCCCAACTCCACACACAGCGTACCTTACAACCATTGCTCAGCGACCCTTCCTGCCACCATGCCATGATGCAACGCGCGTCTGTCGCCGTAAGGTCGTAATTTTCCCACTGCTGACTCGGAAGAAACCAGCGAGAAATGCTTTCGTGATTAGCAGATTTCTGGGCAGTGGAGTGGGAAGCGCTTTGTTCAGCGGGTAGTAATAGTTCTCGGGCCGCGAAGGGTACGCTCGCATGCGCGTTTAGAGTCTATATAGTACTACAATACAGTGTGTCTCAGTTGTGAGAAAACGAGACATTCCGGCCGGTTTGGTTGGTTGGAGCAGGGATCGGACAGGGGTTCAGGACAGGGGGTAGCGAACAGGGGTAGCGAACAGGGGTAGCAAACAGGGGAGGGAACAGGGTTAGAAGGTATGGTAACAGCCTGGGAAGGTAGGGTAACAGTAGGAAAAAAAAAACCGGTTTTGTAAGCAGGGTACGCAGGGTAACAGCCTGGGAAGGTAGGGTAACAGTAGGGAAAAAAAACCCGGTTTTGTAAGAAGGGTAAGTAGGGTAACTATAGGGATTGGTAACAGCTGTAAATAGATTTGTAGAGCTGTTCCGACCCCGCATTTGATTCAATCGTCACCTATTACAATTTCGATACAATTTCCATCAACCTTAACTATTTTACAACGTAACAATACTCCGCAACAATGTCGACATCCAAATGCAGGCAGTGCAAGCAAGAGAAAGCCTTCGCCGAATTTGATAGTAACCGCAATGGGGTTCAGTTCAAAACATGTAGGGATTGTTTAGTATGTATCCACAGCGATGGTTGACTCAAACATTTGTTAATGATTTGCAGATACGATATGTGGAGATGAGAAGACGGCGGGCGGATTTGCGAGCTCAACAAAGCGTGCAAGACTTGCAAGTATGTTTTACGCTTTGTAAATTTATTTTTCTTGGACTGACTGACAATACTACTGTATAGCTATCTCCACCTAGAGTTGTTAGACACAGTAGGCAATCGGTATTTCCCGCCGCATTCCTGAGTTCCCGCTTGCATTGTAAACAATTGGAACTTGGTGCCATGAATGTTGTCTGCGAGTCATGTGCGGCTTTGCATTGGATCGATGAGCGGGTTGCAGCAAGTTCCAAGGCTAGACCCCGCTTTGAGAGCTGCTGTAAAAAGGGGGACGTTGAACTGCCATCTCTGCAAGCCCCGCCAGATTATTTACAATTTCTTCTTCAATCTACGGAACCTGTCGCGAGAACGTTCCGCACAAATATTCGCGAATACAACTCTGCACTCACGTTTACATCTGTGAAATACACCGCATATCAACGACCTGCAATGCAACGCGGCGGTGTCCATTGTTTTCAAATACATGGAGAGCTTTACCACATGCAAGGACCTTTGCAACCAGGGGAGAATGCGTCACCAAGTTTTGCTCAACTATATTTCTACGATCCCAACTATTCGGCTGGCGTAAGACATGATGCTCACCCAAACCTCAATCTTGAGGTGTTGCAACGTCTTACAACTGAGCTCCATGCGGTTAACCCTTTTATTGGGATCTACAAGACTGCGCGGGAACGTTTGATGGAATCGGAGCCCTTACAAGGTCCTGCACGGGTTTTACTGAGCCCGCAATTACGGTTGATAATGGAATCAGGTGCTGATAAGCGTCGCGAGAACTTGCCAACCAGTAATGAAGTTGCCGTAATCATTCCAGATGAATACGGGCAGCCAGGGTTCCGAGATATTGTGCTTGCAAACCGCGATATTGACGGCAATGAGGCCTTTAACATAATCGATCCCAACAATGCGGCTTACATGCCATTACACTATGTTCTATTGTTTCCAAAGGGTGATGTTGGTTGGCATTAGGGTTTGACGTTACGAAATAATTTGCAGGTGCGCAAAAACCTGCGTCTTAGCCAACGTGTGTTTTACAGGTATGTTTGATAACACAACCATCTTGCGGAGATAATATGCTAATGCGGATAATAGGTATCGGTTGCATACACGGAATGCGGAGTTTCCAAATCTGTTCCACTCTCAACGCTTATTTCAACAATACTTGGTTGATGCATGGGCTGTTTGCGATCAAAACAAACTGAATTGGATTCGTCTGAACCAGTCGCAACTGCGTGCAGATCTTTACAACGGGCTTGCAGATGCTATGCTGCAGCAGGATTTTAATGCGGAGGAGACTGGACGACGCGTGATTCTTCCCAGCAGCTATACCGGCGGCGATCGATACATGCAACAATTGTACCAGGATTCGATGGCAATAGTTAGGCATTTCGGACGCCCAACCCTTTTTATTACATTTACAGCAAATCCGAAATGGCAAGAGATTGTTGCAGAGTTGCTTCCAGGGCAAACAGCTGTCGATAGGCCTGACCTCACTGCAAGAGTATTCCACATGAAGCAACAGCAGCTGCTCGCGGAGATCAAGCACAAAAACATTTTCGGCCGCTATTTGGGCTGCGTTTGGACAATTGAGTACCAAAAGCGTGGTTTACCGCACATGCATCTCTTGCTATTCTTGCATCCTGACGATCGCTTCCTTACGGCAGACCTCATTGATGAGATAGTATGTGCAGAACTGCCGGACCCGATTGCAGACCCTAATGGTGAGTTGCGAGCAATTATCACTACCTGCATGGTACACGGTCCCTGCGGCGAGCGAATGCCAAACGCCCCATGCATGACAATATCCGATGCAGGCTTCAAGAAGTGTGCAAAACGATTTCCAAAGGCATTCCAAGATGAAACATTAGTGCAAGAAGATGGATATCCTCTTTACCGTAGGCGCAACAATGGACAGACACATACAATACCTTTGCGAGGCTCCGGCGGTACTGAGAACTTTGCATTTGACAATCGTTGGGTTGTATCTTACAATCCATACCTCTCATGGCGGTATAAAGCCCATATCAACGTTGAGGTTTGCGCCTCCATACACGCAATTAAGTATATACACAAATATATATACAAAGGTGCTGATCGCACCACCTTGCAAGTTGGTAATGAGGACGATGAAGTCAAGCGCTATTTGCAAGGCCGATACATTGGGCCAACAGAGGCTGTTTGGAGGATTTTTGAGTTTGGAATACATGAGGAATCACCCGCTGTCATGCATCTGGCTGTGCATTTGCCGGGTGAACAGGCGGTGTATTACGATATGGACGCAAACCGTGATGAGATACTGCAAAGAATGGAATCCGCAAAGTCGACACAGATGGCGTTCTTTCAGTACAATGCAGACAATATAGATGGCCGGACATACCTCTATCAAGAGTTTCCTGCACATTTTACCTATAACAAGCCCAATCGCAAGTGGTCGCGGAGAAAGGGAGGTATTTCGATTGGTCGCATGTATTATTGCAATCCTATGATGGGGGAGAAGTACTATTTGCGACTTCTGCTTACAGTTGTAAGAGGCGCAACCTCCTTTGAGCATCTGCGCACTGTCTCAGGAGAGATACAACCATCATTCAAGGCTGCATGTGTAGTACTAGGGCTTTTGGAGGATGATCGCGAATGGGTGCAGTGCTTTACAGAGGCTGTATTATTTGCGAGTGGTGCTGCATTACGCACATTGTTTGCAACAGCACTACTTTTTGGTGACCTTACAGATGCAAAGGCACTTTGGGCTACATTTGGCAACAACATCTGCGACGACATACCTCGCATTCTTGAACGCAATGAAGCATTCGCTGTTCCGATTGAATTGCAAGACCCGCATCTCGATTATGGGCTATACTTGATCTCGCGAATACTTGCAGACTCGGGCAAAACCCTTTCCGACTTTGAGTTACCTGCATACATTCATTCATGGAATCGCACTGCAGGTAATCAATTGATCGCTTTGGAACTGGCGTATGATCAGGATACAGAGAACGCCTTATGTGACGAAAGGGTTGCAAAGCTGAATGACGATCAATTAAGGTGTTACAACACAATCATAGCAAGTGTCAACAATCCCGCAACAGCACAATTTTTCTTGCAAGGTCCAGCCGGTACAGGGAAAACATTTCTGTACAATGCTATCTGCAACCACTTCCGCTCGCAAGGCAAAATTGTTATTTGCGTAGCTTCCTCAGGCATTGCGGCCCAACTATTACCTGGCGGCAGAACCTCGCACTCCCGTTTTAAGATACCAATTATTGTAAATGAATCCTCGATTTGTTCATTTACTCGCAATACGTTACTGGCAGGTCTTCTGCAACGTGCAGATCTTATCATTTGGGATGAAGTTCCTATGCAACATAAGTATTGTTTTGAGGCTGTAAACAGATCTCTCAACGATATATGCGGTGTTGCAGATGACGCATTGTTTGGCAATATACCAATAGTCCTGGGCGGTGACTTTGCACAGATTCTACCCATTGTTAGGCGTGGTAATCGAGGTGCAACTGTTGCGGCGTGTTTGCAAAGATCCTTCTTATGGCCGCGATTTCAACAACTCTCTCTGAAAAAGAATATGCGAGTACTGGAAGGTTCCGCCAATCAACAATTTGCCCATTGGCTGTTGCAGCTATCATATGACGCTCAATGGAATGGCCGGATATCTTTGCCCGGATTTATATCTGTTTGCACAACTGTACCCGATATCTGCGAGCATGTATTTCCTACTACAGTAGTTGCATCAGCTCACACCAATCACACTGCATTCAAAGGACGCGCAATCCTTGCAATGCGAAACGATACTGTTGCGGAGTTTAACAACACGGTGCTTGAGAGTTTACAAGGCGATGTCAGAACCTATTACTCCTCCGATAGTGCAGAGTTCAGTAACTCAGAAGAAGCATCAAACGAACTCCCTGCGGAGTACTTGCAAAGTTTAAACCTTGCTGCATTGCCGCCGTCACATCTGCGATTGAAGATTGGAGCCCCTGTTATATTATTGCGCAATTTGTATCCGAAGCAAGGGCTTTGTAACGGAACGCGAATGACTGTAATTCGTATGGAACGACGCTGCATTGAAGTGCGATTATTGGGGGGTGATAACGATGGGCAAGTGAAGGTTATTCCCCGTATCAAGCTTTCTACAACTGAAGGAGAGTTGCCATTCATATTGACGCGAAAGCAATTTCCTGTAAGACTTTGTTTTGCGATGACTGTAAATAAAGCGCAAGGGCAATCATTGGATATTGTAGGGATCGATCTGCGGACTCCACCATTTGCGCATGGTCAGCTGTATGTTGCATTGTCTAGGGCAACAGATGTAAATAAGTTGCGCATCTTGCAAACAGAGGAAAGAGGGAGGGAAACTGAGAACATCGTTTATCCGGAGGTACTGTTGAGGGGATAATTGCGGTGGATTATGGAAGACATTAATGTTTAATATATGCATTTTACAGTAATTTACGAGACATTATTGACGGTTGCAGGACAGTATCGAAGCTTGCAAGTACAAAATTGAACATGCAACGTATTGCGGTTACAAATATCAATCGTAATCAAATGGAACCCAGTTGTAAAGGTTGTAAACATAGGTTCAATTCTTCTCCAGCCTCCGCAACAGTTTGCATGTAATACAGTGTTAAAATACATTTAGTTTTCCATGTCCTCCATGAGTGCCTCAATTGCATCAGCCACATCCTCAAATGCCTTCAACAACTTTCCCCATTTCTCCTTTGTAGAGTTGCGTTTCCTTTTTGCAACCCTTCTACGAATATTTGCATGCTCTGCAAACCCTGCAGAAGAGCTTGCAATCGGAGCAGACTGCTCGCGAGGCTTGCTCTCTATTGTAAATGGATGTAAGCCACTGTAACCATACTGTAAAGCACTGCAAGCATTGTAAACCACTTACCAGGACGGAAACTGCAATGTGTGCCTTGGCTATTATAATGGCAGTTGGTGCAACTACCTGCAAGCATGTTTTCCACAGTTATGCAATCCATAAAAGGACCCTTATTATTGTTGCAAGGAGCGCAAGGATCCTCCGCAAGTTCACCCCTGCTGTATCCAAGAATAGCCTCCACATTAATAGGTCTAGCCATATTAAGACTCCTATCTTCCTTGAGAAAAACTGGCCTAGCCCAATCCATGCTGGCCAATTTCTTGGCAGTTGCTGTAGTAATAACCCCAGTCTGCACTAGAGCCTCAGCAGCCACATCAGGTTGAATCTGGCGGAGTTCGGCTTGGCGGGCCTTGGCGTCCTTGGCAGGCTCGGCAGGCTTGGCAGGCTTGGCGCGCTGCTTACCCTTATTAAGGTTAGGGGTAATTACCATTTCATCATCTGATGAGTCATCATCATTGATTACAAATGTCTTGGCGCTTCCGGAACCGGAAGGCTCGGCAACCTCGGCAGAGTGGGGGGGCTCGGCGCACTGGGGAGGCTGAGGCTCGGCGGTTTTGTGAGGCTGAGGCTCGGCGGTTTTGTGAGGCTCGGCGGTTATGGGAGGCTCGGCGGCTTTAGGAGGCTCGGCGGTTTTGGTAGGCTCGGCGGTTTTGGCAGGCTCGGCGGCTTGGAGAGCCTGAGGCTCGGCGGCCTCGGCGGTGTGGGGAGGCTCGGCGCCTTGGGAAAGCTCGGCGCTCATGATAATTGAATCAGGGGACATGATAGTAAAGGAAGAAGGATTGAATGAAGGATTGAATGAAGGATAGAATGAAGGATAGAATGATGGATCCTGAATGAGCGGAATATTAGGCTCTATTTATACACATTTTGAAGAGGCCAAATGCCAATGTTCTGCAGCGGCCAAATTTTCTTTGCAGAGGCCAAATGCCAATTTATTGCAGCGGCCAAATTTTTTTTGCAGGGGCCAGATTTTTTTGCAATATCCACATTGCACCCGCCCTCGCGGTCGCGAGGTGGCCACTGCTAGTCTACCTGTACCGCTACGTCTGTATCTCCATCTCCTTCATCATCTCCATCTCCATCTCCTTCTCCCTCTCCCTCCATCTGACCCTATCCTGACGCATAAATAGATTTCTTAGCCATCCCCAATTCCAACCTATCCGACACCCAAACCAGTTTCGACACCAAGGACAGCACCGCGCACCCGCCCGTACACACACCCCACCCGCCGACTCCACAAGTCTTCCGACCAATTGCGCACCACTTAGCCGGTAGTCGCGGAGGCATGCAGGTAGGCGCGGCAGTGGCAGGCAGATATAGAGGCAGGCGCAGCACCGAACCCAGCGCTTCTGCAGGTAGACCCCCGCGCCGGCAGCGGCGGACATGTATGGATGTACATTCAGTGTCTACCCCAAGGCTTTCGTGAAAGCCCGAAAGTAGGTGAGCCGTGAAGTGCCGCACAAGGCCCACCCAGCAACGTGGTTCTCCACTACATCACCTTATTACACCTCAACCGTTTCTTTTTAAAAGTCCGAAAAATCTTCAGAAGGCTTCTCCCGAGAATTAACGCTCACCTGTGTTCA
Organism: Morchella conica; assembly: GCA_008079325.1. Lineage (NCBI taxonomy): Eukaryota > Fungi > Ascomycota > Pezizomycetes > Pezizales > Morchellaceae > Morchella > Morchella conica. The sequence continues at coordinate 10,419 of VOVZ01000084.1, read as the reverse complement.
TCGCTGTAATTAATTTTGTTGTGGTTCTAGATTGAGAACCCAGCTGGTTCCATTGGGTTTTGGTGGTAATTGGCCTTTCAAGAAAGCCGTTGGGTAGTGGGTTTGCATATATAGATAAATATGTATCGGATTAGATTCGGTAAAATTGAATAAATACCGTCTCGCGCGGAATGGTACTCCGCGCGAGGTACCGTTCGTCACGGCAATTACGCCATCGCCCGCTGTGACGTGATTTTACCAGCTGAAAAAGTGGCCAGACTAGCGTGGTCCACGAGTCGAGTTGGCTCAAGCATTTTCCGCTGCTCGACTTGCAAAGCTCGTGTTTTTTTTTGCGGTTTTTATTTTGCACAACTCATTGATCGGGCTTTCGGGTGATCATGATATTTCAATCAGAGTTTATAAAGATGCTGATAGCATCTTTGAAAATTTATGTTATCCGAAAGTAGGATGAATTAAAGTTGTCAAACTTGCGACCTGGACCGTGCACGACTTAGAGGAGAAATTATCTTGCTTTTTACGCAACAGAGCCAATCAAGAGTTTCTAAGAATTGCCACACTAGTTTAGTGAAGGTTGGAAAGGGAGGTCGCAAGTTTGACAAGTTTCATCCTACCATGGGGTAATAATGAACCCTAACCCTATATACACATGTTTCAATACTTATGGGATCTAGAATAATTTCAGGGACTGGTGTCTAAGAATACTAAAAAGCTCGAGTGTCTCGAGCTGTACTCGAATATCTACTGGTCGAATCGAGTCGAGTCGACTAGCTATTATCTTATCCAAGAGCCGACACAAGCTTTCTTTTCCCTCCTCCCCGTTCTCGGTGCCGGCTCGTGGATACTCTCTCTCTCTCTCTCTCTCTACTCTACTCTACTCTACTCTACTCTACTCTACTATGTAGCGCTAAAAAATGTGTGTCGGAAATGTGTATGTAAAAAAAAAAAAAACATCACCCATTTATTTGTCCGCGAAATAGCCTGCTGTGGTACCGTGCTAAATGCAATCGAAAATGCATAACAGTCCGTCACTACGACTTTCCCTGTGCCTGTGCCCTTTAAACCTTTAAACTGACTAGTAGTAATGTATGCCACGTGCGTCAGTAAAGGCATAAATAAATGTCAGTAAAGGCTTCAATCAATCATCGTGAAGAAATGCCATCATCTAGAAGACTATTTTCTTTTAAAAAAAAAAAAAAATGACTGTAGGGGGGGAGATTAAAAAAAAATCGTTCTGATAATCTAACTCTACCACTCCAGAAAATGTATCGAACGATGCATTTCCAACACATTGCCCATAGAAATATTTGCGTTTAATGTAACGGTTGATGCATTAGCTGACGCCTGCCAAAGCCCTACCTGGCCTGACCGATGCATTTACAACACATTTCTTATTATTATGTTGGCATCATGATAGGTATCCAGTTAGCTTATGAATTTCGTGTGGGACGTCTACTTATTGAAAACGGATAATGGTATAGTGGGTATACTGCAGGTTAGATTATCAGAACGATTCAAGTTCAATCTCCCGCACAGTCATCTTTTTAAAAGAATATTCTTCTAGATGCATTTTTTCACGATGATGCCTTTACTGACTCGTGCCATACATACTAGTCGGTTTAAAGAGCATGGGAAAGTCGTAGTTACGGACTGTGACGCATTTTCGATGCGTTAGCACGGTACCACAGGCTATTTCGCGGACAATAAATGGTGATGTTTTTACAGCACCAGGACATAAATCAGTGGACGCGCGCAACAGTGCAACGCCGCAGCGCCCCAACCATCAGAACAATAAAGGTTCCACAATGTTTAGCACAGCTACGGGAGAAGGGTATCATGTAAATCCTTATGTAAAATAATGCTAACGTACACGGTGCCAAAATTACCACTCAATGTTTAGAGGAGAATGGGGTTGATCTAGAGGAGTGGCCTGCCTATTCACTTGAGATTCTAATTCCCATTGAGCACGTTTGAGTACACCTCAAGAAGCTCTATGATCAACACTACCCCCATTTGATATATGATACTAGAGCACCTAAAGTAATTAAGCCCCTCATTGAGGCAGCTCTTATTCATTTCTGGGAGCTGCTACCTGATGCTTTATTTGGTAAGCAGGTTGAAAGTATTGCTATTAGGATGGAGGCTGTAATGACGGCAAGGGGTTGGTACACAAGGTATTAAATGTCATTTATTATTTCTTTATACACTAAATAACTACTCTACAAATTCTCAGCTCTTCAAAAGATCGATTGGTGTTGTTGTGCTCATAATCGTGCTCCGGCGGGTGGTGATCAAAGTCGTTGGTTGCCATGCGGCACGTCCACTCATTTACGTCCTGGGGCCGTACATACACATTTCCGACACATTTTTAGCGCTACATAGTAGAGTAACCTACAGGCATAACCCCACGAACTATACCATTATCCGTTTTTTTTCAATAAGTAGACTTCCCCACGCTAAAATCTATAAGCTAACTGGATGGATACCTATTGCATCGGTCGGGTAGGGTTTTGGCAGGCGTCGTCGGCTATTGCATCAACTGCTGGATTGAACGCAAATAGTTGTATGGGCAATGTGTTGGAAATCCATCGTTCGATGCATTTTCTGGAGTGGTAGAGGCGGACAGCACTAGGTCGCCGTCACCGTCACCGTCGCTCACCATCACCGTCACCATCACAGTCAGACATTCTCTCATATTGCGAGATGTAACAGCTGTTCCCAACAAGGAGAAAAAACCCTCCCGGGACTCCTTGGCCGCGGTGACAGCCATGGTTGAGCGGGAAATATCATTTTAGGGACAATGTCTCAATCCAAAGATTGTAAGAGATCAGAGATAATCAAGAACTGGGCGTCTTTTGGATTAACGATATATAAACAACCGTTCAACAACCTTGCAACACCGGGCATCTTTCGGATTAACGATACATAAGCACCATTCAACAACAAAACCGGGCATCTTTTGGATTAACGATACATAAGCACCCTTCAATAACACCTCCTGATTAATTTGCCTCGAAAGGATTACCAGCTTTCATCACCGTCCGCCGAAGAATCAGACTTGTGGTCGTCATCGGTACAAGACACGTCGAAGTCGCTATCAGTGGGGACCTCCGCCCCATAGGACACCAAGAGATCCACCATCATCTCATTCTCATCCAAATGCGCCTGCCCAACCGGTGTCCAGCCTCCAGCGACGGCATGGCGGTAATTGATATCCGAATGGCCCCTAAGTAGCATTTTGACAACCCTGTAGTCGCCCCCCCGTACCGCGGCCGTAAGAGGGGGAACAGATGAACCCTTGACCATCCCATTGGGATCAACATGGTTATACAAGAGCACGCAGAGAGCGTCATGGGACCTGTGTGAGATGGCCTGGTTGAGGAGGATGGCCTGGACGTTTTTCCAGTCTTCGGTGTCAGGGCTGGGGTTGGCGTCGCGGAGGTGGAAGCCACGTTGGAGCGTGTCGGGCCGGTTGCTCCGCGCTGCCCAAAGCATGGGCCTGTAGATGTTGTTTTCGAAGTAATTATCGAGCTTATTGGAGAGCAGACAATTCATTGCGGAGGACGTGCGGGCAAGGAATGCCCACCCGCGCCTGTTGAGGTAGTTTGTAATGAGGAGGAGAATTTCTAGTGGCAGCGACAGCAGCAGGCAGGGTGGTGAAGAGAACATGTTCGTGGGAGGTACTCCGGGTCGAGGTTCGGTTGTTTGGTTTGTTTGTAATATTTGAGGTACGTTTGCAATTGTGATCGACCGTTGCCAAGTAAATAAACGTAGCAAGCTGCTTACCCTGACTCTAGTACGTCGGGAAATGTGTAGTGTAATGCATCCTCATCATGCTCCCGTATAATGTATCGGTATAATGAATCGGCGAATGCATCCTCAGTCCCACTTTAGATTTTACTGCTGACATTACTTGAGAGTCAGAGATAGAATTTAAAAAAAATATACTGTCGGGATTGAACCTGGGGCATTCATTAAGCTTGAGAGTCCCGCATTTTATCATATAAGCCATTGTGGATATAGTTCGATAGTAAATTGAGACATAATGAATTAAATATCAAGGGAAAAGTCAATCACAACTCACGACAGCTTATGTGTCGATTGATGCATTTACCTGATACGGGTACGTGGGCAATGCATCAATTGATGCATTTCCCGGCGTGGTGGAGAGCGTCCATGTCCCAACCCAAAGATTGTAAGAGATCAGAGATAATCAAGAACTGGGTGTATTTTGGATTAACGATACATAAACAACCGCTCAACAACACCGGGCATCTTTTGGATTAACGATACATAAGTACCCTTTAATAACACCTCTTGATTTACCTCGAAAAGCCTGCTAGCTCGCATCACCGCCTGCCGAAGAATCAGACTCATAGCCATCATCGGTACAAGAGACGTCGAAGTCACCATCAGTGGGAAAATCCGTCCCATAGGACACCAAGAGCTTCAACATCCTCCCCCTCCCGCCCCACCGCGCCTGCACAACCGCTGTGCGACCTCCCGTGGTATCATGGCGGTAGTCTACATCCGCCCCGGCGTCGAGCAGCATCTCGACAACCCTGCAGCTGCCCCCCTGTACCACGGCCGCAAGAGGAGGCACCGACGACCCTTTGACATTATACTCGTTATAGGTGGTGTGGGGTTCGGGTTAAGGCTAGATTTTATGACTAACATTGTCAAATTTCGCGAAATCAGTCTGTATGCAGGCAGTTGACTCTGCAAATCCTCTTATATGGGAGGTATTTGACATCTCTGCCTCTGCAAAATGCTCCTGTACGGGAGGTGTTTGACGTTGCTGAGTCTGCAAAATACTCCCGTACGACAGCCAGGTGCACCCATTTACCTCTGCAAATCCTGTCGTACGGGAGGTATTTGACCTCGCTGACTATGCAAAATGTTCCCGTACGGGGAGGTATTGACATTGCTGCCTGTGCAAAATGCTCCCGTACGACAGCCAGGTGCAGGCCATTGACTCTGTGAACCCTCTCTCACGGGAGGAATTTGACATCTCTGCCTCTGCAAAATGCTCACGTACGGGGAGGTATTGACATCGCTCCCTCTGCAAAATGCTCCCGTACGACAGCCAGGTGCAGGCCATTGACACTGTGAATCCTCTCGTACGGGAGGTATTTGACATCTCTGCCTCTGCAAAATGCGCCCGTACGATCGCCTGGTGGAGGCCATTGACTCTGCGAACCCTCTCGTACGTGGGCTATTTGACAAATCTGCGTCTGCACAATGCTCCCGTACGACAGCCTGGTTCAGGCAGTTGACTTTGCAAATCCTCTCGTACGGGAGCTATTTGACAACTGAGCCTCTGCCAAATGCTCCCGTACGGGGGGTAATTGACCTTGCTGACACTGCAAAATGCTCCCGTACGACAGCTTGGTCCAGGCAATGGACTCTGCGAATTATGTCCTACGGGAGGTCTTTGACCTCGATGACCCTGCAATATGCTCGCGTACGACAGCCTCGTTCAGGCAGTTGACTTTGCAAATCCTCTCGTACGGGAGGTATTTGACAACTCTGCCTCTTCAAAATGCTCCCGTACGACAGCCAGGTGAAGGCAGTTGACTCTACAAATCCTCTCGTACGGGAGGTCTTTGACGTTACTGGGTCTGTAAAATGTTCCCGTACGACAGCCTGGTGCAGGCCAGTGACTCTGCGAATCCTCTCGTACGGGAGCTATTTGACAACTGTGCCTCTGCCAAATGCTCCCGTACGGGGAGTGATTGACCTTGCTGACACTGCAAAATGCTCCCGTACGACAGCTTGGTGCAGGCAATTGACTCTGCGAATCCTCTCGTACGGGAGCAATTTGACAACTCTGCGTTTGCAAAATGCTCCCGTACGACAGCCCTGTTCACTCATTTGCCTCCGTAAATCCTGTCGTACGGGAGGTCTTTCGCCTCGCTGTCACGGTAAATGCTCCCGTACGACAGCCAGGTGCACTCATTTGCCTCTGCGAATCCTATCGTACGGGAGGTATTTGGTAACTCTCCCTCTGGAAAATGCTCCCGTACGACAGCTTAGTGCAGGCAATTAACTCTGCGAATCTTCTCGTACGGGAGGTATTTGACAGCTCTGCCTCCGCAAAATGCTCCCGTACGACAGCCAGATACAGGCAGTGGACTCTGCAGATCCTATCGTATGGGAGGTATTTGACTCTCTTGCCTCTACAAATTGCTCTCGTACGGGAGGTCTTTGACCTCGCTGACTCTGCTAAATGCTCCCGTATGACAACCAGGCGCAGGCAGTTGACTATGCGAATCCTCTCGTACGGCAGGTTTTTGACCTCGCTGCTTCTGTAAAATGCCCCGTACGACAGCCAGGTGAAGGTTGTTGACTCTGCAAAATGCCCCGGTACGGATGGTCTTTGACCTCGCTGACCCTGCGAGATGCTCCCGTACGACAGCCAGATACAAGCGGTCTACTCTGCAAACCCTCTCGTACAGCAGGTGTTTGACCTCGCCCACCCTGCAAAATACCTCTTTACGACAGCAAGGTGCAGGCCGTCGACTGTGCCAGGTGTCCTGTACTAGAGGTAAGGTCCGGGGCCTGGCATTGACCCTCTCAGTTTCATTGTACTACAGGAAGGCTGGGAGTGACGCATGTCCCTACCCGCTGCAGTTGCCCACCTACACCTACTCTAAGCAACCACATCAAATCAGGGCCTGCAAATACCCCTCTGCAATCTCCAGCCTACACTGCTGCACCTGCGCACCCTCCTCAAATCAGCGCCTGCACATACCCGCCTGCAATCTCCACCGGTAACGCTGTCGTATTAGCCGTAGTACTGTGACTCAATGGATAATAGTGCTGCTAAGAAACGGAAACGATCATGTAATATCACTCGAATTAGCCATTGAAATTGATACGTACTGAGTTCGGTTTGATGCTGATTTTGTGCCTAGTAGATGTGAGTATTTGGGTAATGATCTAGTGCAATGAAATGTCAAATAAGACATCGATCTAGTGATTAATTTGGTGCCCCAAGAGTGCTCAATGCAGTCTCGAGCTGATGCTTGACTAGGAGCTCAAGCAGGTGGCTGCTAGCTGTCGATTTGGCAATGCGCAGGAGAAGAATACAGTACGCAGGAGAAAAATAGATTCAGCGAGAGAGAATTACCCTCAATTTAAGGCCCGAGTTGGAGTCAAATAGACGTAAAGACTCGGTGCCTACCTAGGTGCGGATTCGGTACAGGCGGTACTGGAAGTAATAGGAGCGGTATTAGGAGCGGTGCAGGCGTTGCAGGCGGTGCAGGCTGGAAACTGCAGGCGGGTACATACAGGCGCTGGTTTGATCCGGGTTCGCAGGTGCAAGCATGCAGCCTGCTGGATTCATCCTCCGATATGTAGGCTTGCGGCACTGCTGTTACCTGCTGCTGGTACCCGCTATTGCTCCAGTCACCCACGACCCAATGTGACCTGCTCCAATGGACCCATTGCGTTCGGTACAAACACGGTTTTCCCATACAAATCCGCAAACATACAAATCCGCGACATGCCCAAACCCCACCCTCCCCCAGCGCTCTCCATCCCCGCCTCCAGCACCGCCTACCTCCGCCACCGCCTGCACCTCCAGCACCGCCTCCATACCCGTCTCCAGCACCTCATATCATGCTTCAAATAGGCAGCAAATAGGCTCCGAAGCATACTCCTAATAGGCTCCAAAGCATGATTCAAAGCATGCTTCGAATAGGCTCCAAAGTATGCTCCAGACAGGCAGCAATTCTGGATCGATTCTGGATCGATTACTGACCAAACCATGCTCCAAATAGGCTCTCAATAGTCAGCGATTCTGGCGCCTCCATACCCGCCTCCATACCCGCCTCCATACCCGCCTCCATACCCACACCACCACACCCGCCTCTAGGACCTCCAGCACCTCCAGAGCATGCTCCAAACAGGCAGCGAATAGGCCATCACCCGGCAGGTGAATGCCAGGCCCCTTCCCTAAATCGAGACATCACCCCTTCCGCTGCCACCGCCTGCAGCACTGCCGGCGCCTGCATGCAATTGAGCTCAGAGTCTACCAATAGGTGCAGATATTCGCCCACCCGCACCAGGGTCCCCCCCACCTACCCACCGGCGGGCGGAGCGGACAGCTAATATTTCATGATTCTGGTTGAAGCGAGTGATATTCCGTGACTAGGCATATTATTGACTAGGGTTACCTAGGGTAACAGATGCGCGTGTCTGCACGCACCGCCTAACACTATGGGGGTGCGATTTCCGCCCATGGAAATCGCCTCTACCAGAACAGTAGCTATTAGTAGCTTTAGGTAGCTCTGGCCAACGTGTCCACCCGACCGCTACCACCTTAGCGCAGAGCTACCATGGCTACACCGCTGCCAGTTGTATCAGAGCTATCAGGGCTAACAGCGCTACGAGCGTTATCAGGGCTACCAGGGCTACCAGGGCTACCATAGCTACCATTGTTCAGGTGAGTTAGGGTTAACTGAGTTGCCATAGGTACCAGCGCTATCAAGGCTACACCGCTGCTTCAGCTACCATACCTACCATTACTACACCGCTGCCATTACGGCTAACATACCTACCATTACTACACCGCTGTCATTACGGTTAACATAGCTACCATAGCTACCAGGGCTAACAGCGCTACCAGAGCTACCACGGCTACCATTGCTATACCGCTACCTGGGCTACCACCACCATTACCACGCTACCCCTACCACGCTACCCCTACCACGCTACCCTTACCACGCTACGATGACCAGCACTACCATGACCATCACGCCGCCAGGACCACCACCACCATTACCAGGCTACCTCGACCACCACGCTACCACAACCCGTATTTGCATTCCTCATCTTTTTGACGCCTTTACTGACTGCGCTGCAGGCTCCAAGTCATGCAGTTTATCGACGCCGCTGGAGGCAATTATACTGACTCCGCTGCAGGTAAATACCCAGTATATTCACGCTGTACTGATGCCGCTGCAGGCACCAAATGGACACCCCCAGGCGGCGGATACTGCAGCTACCAGTCACCGAATACTGCACCATTTGAACACCCCCAGGCAGGGATGTCAGCGGGCAGGCAACTCAGCGGGCAGGCAACTCAGCGGGCAGGCAACTCAGCGGGCAGGCAACTCAGAGGGCAGGCAACTCAGCGGGCAGGAAGGCAGGCAGCAGGGAGATCAGCGGGCAGGAGGGCAGGCAGCTCAGCAGCGAGGTCAGTGGGCAGGCATCTCAGCAGGCAGGAGGGCAGGCAGGCAGCTCAATGGCGAGCTCAGGGGCAGGTAGCTCAGCGGCGGGCTCAGCAGGCAGGCAGCTCAGCAGCGAGCTCAGTGGGCAGGAGGGCAGGCAGGCAGCTCAGCGGCGAGCTCAGCGGGCTGGTAGCTCAGCGGGCAGGAGGGCAGGCAGGCAGCTCAGTGGCGAGCTCAGCAGGCAGGCAGCTCAACGGCGAGCCCAGTGGCCAGGCAGCTCAACGGCAAGCTCAGCGGGCCGGTAGCTCAGCGGGCAGGAGGGCAGGCAGGCAGATCAGCAGCGAACTCAGCAGCGAGCTCAGCGGCGGGCTCAGCAGGCAGGCAGCTCAGCAGCGAGGTCAGTGGGCAGGAGGGCAGCCAGGCAGCTCAGCGGCGAGCTCAGCGGGCTGGTAGCTCAGCGGGCAGGAGGGCAGGCAGGCAGCTCAGCGGCGAGCTCAGCGGGCAGGCAGCTCAGCAGCGAGTCAGTTGGCAGGCACCTCAGCAGCAAACTCAGCAGCGCGCTCAGTTGGCAGGTAGCTCAGCCGCGAGCTCAGCAGACAGGCAGCTCAGCAGCGAGCTCAGTGGGCAGACATCTCAGCGGGCAGGAGGGCGGGCAGGGAGGTCAGCAATGAGCTCAGCGGGCTGGTTGCTCAGCATGGAAGGCAGGTTAACGGGGAGTTGAGAGGGTAGGCAGCTCAGTGGAGAAGTAAGCGGAGAGATTAGCGGGTACGCAGCTAAGTTGGGAGCTTAGTGGGCAGGCAGCTCAGTCACGAGCTCAACGGAAAGGCAGCTCAGCGGGCAAGAGGCTCAATGGAGAACTCAGTCCGTACGCAGCCCAGCGGGGATTTCACAGGTCAGGGGGACAGGTAGCTCAGCGGGAAGGCAGCTCAGCAGCTACTTCAGCAGGCATTTGACTGCGCAGGTCAGAAGCCGGGAGGGCAGCGAGGCAGGTCAGAGGGCAGGAAATCAGGTGGTTGGCAGACCAGTTTGCAAGAGGGCAGGAGGGCAGCTCAGTTAGGGTTAGTTAGGGTTAGGTAGGGCTAGGTAGGGCTAGGTAGGGTTAGTTAGGGCTAGTTAGGGTTAGTTAGGGTTAGTTAGGGTTAGTTAGGGTTAGGGTTAGTTAGGGTTAGTTAGGGCTAGTTAGGGTTAGTTAGGGTTAGTTAGGGTTAGTTAGGGTTAGTTAGGGTTAGTTTGGGTTAGTTGGGTT
>VOVZ01000083.1:113218-123687 GCA_008079325.1 Morchella conica | reverse complement strand
CAGTCCAGAAAAGCTCAAATATCTCCAAAGGTAAGGTATACGCACCCTATTATCTGTTATTAGGACTAGACACCAAATGACTTGTACTTAGAAGAATTAACAATACATCGGGCAGCAAGGGTTCTGCCTCGTGATTGATCTTAGGCAGAGGGTGATATGCCGGCTCTGCATTAGGAACGCTTTCCACCTCTGGACCGTCCTCTGAACCTACTAATAAGAGACCCTCCGAGTCCTTTGAACCTGAGGCCTTTGCTCGGCGTCGACGCCTTCTACTTCTCCCCGGTTCCTGTTGAATAGGTGGAATTGATCCCGACATACTGCTGTCTACTGCCCACTGTTGAGGACGTCCATTACCTACCTCACCGCTCAGCTAAGGTCGAACTAAGACAGCTCCTGAGACAGCTTGGCTCAGCGCACGGTCCAGGTCGCGAATTTGACCACTTGCATCCGTCCAAGGGATAATACCTACTTAATCAATCCTAATTTGTAGCTCTTCTTGTTGTTGAGATATTCCAAAATGAAACCTGCTTCATGACTTTTCGTCAGGTAACCCTAACCCTGCATCACATAAGTGTGCCCCCCTCTAGAAGGGTAACACCATGCCCCATTTCTCGCACTTTCGCACCCTTATAGAGAGTCGACTGTAGCAGCTCTTTTTTCTTTCTTTCCTTTGTTCAACTCATTACCTGAAGGAATGCAGACCATAGTCTATGGCAATATCGCAACCACACAACTACGTACTCTACATGCCACATTAAATCCGAATCACGAACAATTTTAATGAGTGCGAGTGGCTGTATATAAATGAGTTAAACAAAAAAGAAAGTGGCTGTATATATCAGAACTAGGGTTAGGGTTAACGTATTTTACCGAGTAACCGACCATGATCGGGTAACCGCTCACTTTTGCGCTGACTAGCTCTTAGAGGTATAAGATACAAATAATAAAAATATAGAACAAGTACTAGCAAAATTCTAAGCTTATTTATTTACTAACAAGACCGATATACTCACTGTAGTTTAATCCCACTGGCCGGTTAGGGAACCCTATAACAGGTATCAAAACACATATTATAGAAGTCACTACTTTTCAAAATACTCTTATACACTCTTCTGTTCATGCACATTATCAATTCATTTACTATATGCTTTCTTCCCTCACACAAGTTGATTCGTGCATGGCCAATGTCTTACTTGGGCGGTATCCCGGTACTGGGCGGTTACGCCGTAATATACGTTAGTGTTTAAACCAATTATTTTGTAAAGGTCTCGGGACTTTAGTTTCTTTTCAATAAAACCTAGCAATTTCGGCCATAAAGTTGAGATATCGTCTGATCTGTGACCCCACCCCCGTCTAGCTCTCTCTGGTACTCACACGCTGCGCTGTTTTAGTTGTGAAAGACCTGCTGCGATCACAAGAGGCTCGAGACTTTGGTAAGCCTGGCATGTCTCTTATATTATATTCCCAATTTCAAGGCAAGAACCTAATATTAAAATGCGGGACAAGACTGTGTTTTAGTCTCGTGTCGTTTCTATCTCCCAGTATCTGTTTGGACGGCCGTTTATAATGGGTTATGTGTCATGTTGATATTAATTAAGCGGTGAGCCAGCTCTAGAGGTGGGCGCATATCTGGCGAAACAAGAGAGATTATAACCCCTCTTTGGTTTTAATATCTTGTACTGCTCATCCCCTTTACGTTCTAAGATGTAGATGACTTGAGGTATCAAGGTATGTCACCGGGAAAGCGATCGTCACTGTGAAAGCAATCAAGGGGGACAACGGGATGATCCAAAGTTGCTGGAGAAGGTTAAATTTATATACAATTACAAAACCAAGTAGCCAGAAGTGTTATTTAGATGTCTCCCAACTATTTATCGACATGATTTACCTCTGTCTAGCGAGAGTATTATTTTAGAGAGAATGTCGACTGTAAGCTTTATCGACTTTACCAAATTTTGGTTTGTATTCATTATATAACCCCAGGATTCGGAAAAGACACACTAAACCCTCTTATATGTGGCTTCCTTCATATATTGTGATTTGATGCCCACAGCCGCTTTTTGTGAGGTGAGGTTGCTTTCCCAGTGACGATCGCTTTCTCAGTGAAATACGTTATGGAATAACGCTTGAAGAAAAGTGTAAAGAAATGAAGCCAGAATTAGTGTAGGGAAATCTCGACGATGATACATGTGGGCTGATCATGAGGTTTTGTCGTTCTACGTTTGGAAAATGATTCGAATAAATGGACGTGTATGGGGCCGGGGGTCTATAGCATACGTAGCTAGTTGCCCGACTGCGTCCTCACACACGCTCACCTGAACCTTTCTCCCTTCGCTGAAGTAAAGCCCAAAATCTAGGGTGCGCTCGCACTAAACATTCGGATGAGAATCATGCACTATCACTCGCATGTCACTATGGGTCTAAAGCTGATCACGTTTCTACAGGACAAGAGACGGCGGCACGTCAAAAAATGTGACTCAAAATAACACATCATTCCATTCTCCCCCTGAAGCGCTAACAAAACAATATTATATACACAACTTATTCGCCAGACGGCCCAGCGATGGTGGTTGACAAGCTCGGCGCAGACCCAAACACAGGAACATTGTTGCTCCAGTTGACCTTCTGGGCCATGGTGTACCTGTTCCCGTCGCACGCGCCCCCACTCGCAGAGGTTGCGTGGTAGACGTTCCAGATCTCAGTGCCGTCAGGGCTGGTGAAGAACCTATCACACGATTCTGTCAGTCTCCGTTTTTTGTATGCACCTGCTGGAAGGGGTCGATCTGGAGAGGGGAAGAACATACCCGTTGTGTCCGGTACCGTAGTTGCCATTGGCGCTGCTAAAGACGGGGCCAGTCTTGACCCAGCTGGAGGCCAGCAGTGGGTTAGCGCCGTTCCATGTGAGAAGACCAAGCTGGTAGCTGGCGGTCCAGCAGTAACTGGCACTGAAGGCAAGATACGTCTTTCCACCGTCTAAAACACAACCCCATATATCAGCCACCTTCTCTAGAAACTACATGAGCAGTATACTAGGACAACTTACAGTACATCGCAGCCGGACCCTCATTAACCGCGCCGCCTACGACCTCCCAGCTGTTGGTCGGTTCACTCAGCAAGTACGGTGTGCCAATGGTATAAGCATTGCTCATGAGTGCAATGTACAGACTCTGCAGGCTGTTGGGGCTGAAACGACTCCACACGAGGTACATGCTTGTTCCGGCGCGGAGGATTGTGCCGTCAATGCCCCACTCGGCGGAGAGACGCGCCTTGTATGCGTAGCCAGAGAGCGGGGTGGTGCCTCCCTCGAGGACGTGCTGGCGCTGGTTGCCGCAGCACTCTGCGGTGCCGGCGGTGTAGTAGATCCACCACTTTGAGTCGATCCAGTGGAGCTCTGTCCTGTGTTAGTAATATGGCCATATCTCCACCATCGGTATAGGGCCGGGGGAGGGGGGGTGGGGTGTACCAGGAGCCCAGAAGTTGCCGGCACGGCTGGTCGTGCTGTCAGTCCACACGGTAGTGGGGGTCGCAGTCCTGAGCCCATTTATGGTGGTGGCGCGGGTCAGCTGGATGTTTGTCCATGTGGTGGTGGTGAGGTAGTAGTAGCCACCGGTGTAGACAATGTGCGGGTCGCTGCCGTTGGGGTTCTTGAGAGGGTTTGTGAAGCTGGCGGCACTAACCAGAGAAACAAGGCCCACGAAGGCGGTTGCGAGAATGGGGAGGAGCTGCATGGCGGCGGCGGCGGCGGTGGTGCTGTACTGGAAACTGGGACATGCTAAAGACTGGGACGGGACTTATATCGTGTGGAAAGGGGCGAATTGGACCGAGATCTTCGGAGTGTCGGAGCGGATTCGCTGTGTGGAGAATCATTTCTGTGCGTGTAGAGAGATCCACATAGTGGCGCTATATAGTGCTGGAGATATAAAAGTAAGCTTAACCGGTACCTGGGATCTGGTCCTTGACAGGCCCATGCTAAAGACTTACATTTACAGCCCCTACTGAGGCCTCGGAAGGGATACCGAGATGGCCTGTCGGCCTGGCGCATTTCTACCGGTGGCTTCCATTGCAATGTATTGGGCGTATCCCCTGCCTGTGCACGCCATGTATCGATTAAGCCAGCCCGGATAAATGGCTTCCCCAGGATTCGGAGGATCAAGGGGTTCTCTCTTGAGGAGAAAGGCACCGCTGAGGACTTTTTCTTTTATTTGCTTTTTGGTAACAATCTGGCAAGGGTTGGGAGTAGCGTGGCGGTCATGGGTTGAGCGCTGTGTGGGCTGGATAAAAGGAAAAATAACAACCCCCCCCTCCCCTCCCCCTGCGTATAATTGGAGGGCCAGAATGTTCCTCGGGGGTTGTTTGTATGTGCTCGCGGCTGTTACAAGTATATGGATGGCTATTATTACTGTTACTTTTTGATAGCGTATATATAATCTCTGAGCTTAGAGTAATATAGTAGTACTATTGATATATCAGTACGTTGGCTTCATCGGTGTTGCTAGTAATCCACTGTGTTGAATACAGGGAATGTAAGAGGTGTGTCATGTAGAACGGCATTTTATACACGGGGGTTTCTTCCATTCTTCAATTAATTACCTAGAACCTGGGTATTCAAATATCAATGGACCCTTGCGAACATAACAACAGCATCCGCCTATCATCCCTGCACTCCAATATAACTACATGTACAAGTACTACCGGCTAATATAACCCCCATGGACACCTATCTCCCCCATCCCATCCCCATCCCCATTCCCCACATCTCGTACGTGCACCCCGCCGCCGATTCTGCCTAAACTCGGGTGCGGAGCGATCTCGGACGAAATGGGCGTTTCTACACGGCACCGCGACGCCGCACGTTCCGCAAGGCTCGGTCACCGGGTATCACTCGTGGGTTAGGGTTCTTATAGAGGAACTGTGTGGCCATGGGTAATGATCGATGTGTGGGTTTCCGTGGGTTAGTGGTTGCGGGCCAGCTTTATGTAGGTCGGAGACACGCTTGGCTGGGTGAGTGGATCGTGGTGAGGGTTATTTGGACCTGATACTTATAGATAAGAGAAAGATTTTATATCCTTTGGACGGATGAAAGTTGTCAAATTCGCGACCTGGTCCGTGCAACAGCCAAGATGTCTCAAACAATGTCTCAGGCCAACCTCAGCTGAGTGGAGCTCAAGCAGTTGAGTTCAACCCCGTCTGAGTGCTGCCAGAGTTAGGCCCTGTCTTCAAGTTCGCTGTAGCGGCCGTTGTTGTGAATATGGTGAATCCAGACACCCGTATACTTTTAGTTTGATTGCAAGAAAACTCACATCCGCTTAGGTTCAAGTTCCTCAGGTCAAGAGAAATATGCCCGTTGAGCAAAGTGTGCCAGCTGAGGACGAACCGCCCTATCAAGCAATACCGATCACCGATCACGATGCAGAACCTTTACTGCCAGATTCAGCGGAGTTCGCGTCACCTTTGGAGATTTTTGAACTCTTCTGGACCGACCACGTATTGGAATCAATTGCCCAAAATACAAATGAGTATGCAAAGTACCAAAATGCAGCGTGGCGGGTCCTACTACAAATACTATCTTCTATTCCAGAAGAAGAAGATAGAGACCGACAACGGCAAAGGAGTCATCAGGAAAATATTCGGTCGGTCGAGACGAAGCTGGGCGTACCCAGGCGCACCAGGCGCACAAGAAGTTTTCTTACCTGCATCCATACGGCCCGGCGCAAAAAGACATCGTCTTGACGGGAAAATACGAACATCTCTCCCGTTCTTGTCGCGGAGTCGTCTTTTGACTCCAAAACGAACGCCGGGTCCACATCTAGGTAGCTCTTGCCCGGTTAACGGCTTTTGCTAGTACATTTCGTTTGCGGAACGAGGTCACTCGGAAATCGGTACATAGACTAGGACAGCAGTTCCGCGCAATTAGAGCGTATTTACTAAGTGTCAAAACCGAAAATTGACACTTTGAAAATGACACTTACGGGAGACAAAATTGACAGTTCCCCTCAGTGACGTAATTAAACTAATTAACCTCAAGAGGAAGGAAGGTATGATGGGAGAAACTGCGTAGATAAATAATTCTTCACGCTTACTGGGAAATACGCAGGCAGGATAAATACTGGACCCGGTATAGTAAAAATCTCCAGGCATGTTCTACATCCCCACCTACAGCTCCACTTTGGAAAATTGACAGTTGCGGTAACCGTTTTCTAATGTGTTTTCTAATGTGGCGAAGTGTCAATTTTCGGTTTTGACACTTATTAAATACGCTCTATTGTCATATATGGTGCGGTCGGCCTGTAAGGTGTACCACGATCCAGGTTGGATATTCCGGAACTTTAAGGCAATGAATCAAGCTGGGAAAACTTGGAAAGCCTATTTGTAGTGTAATAAAAGGTCTCAAGTTTTTATCTGTCCATAATGTTTATAGTTATTGTGGAATAAATACCTATATTTCCGTGTTGAAATCGGGATTTGGAACGTGATCAGATATACACACCCATGCTCAGATGTACACATTTCCCGGGTGAATTACTTTTTAGCCATAACCCCACCCCACAACCTCCTACTAGTTCA
Organism: Morchella conica; assembly: GCA_008079325.1. Taxonomy (NCBI): domain Eukaryota; kingdom Fungi; phylum Ascomycota; class Pezizomycetes; order Pezizales; family Morchellaceae; genus Morchella; species Morchella conica. The sequence continues at coordinate 117,123 of VOVZ01000083.1, read as the reverse complement.
TACTACTTTTTTAAAGCCAACAGATATATTCTTCAAAGATGGGCCGCATTTCTAAAGCTCAAAAATCCCGCCAGGAAAAAGCTAAGAAGGGAGGCAGAGGCAGGAAGAAGACAGTCAGTCCAGGCACTCCTATCAAAACCCCATGGAGACCCAAGACTACGCTTTGGCGCCTAAGAAAAAACGCTGCCAACGCACAAAAGACCCTATTTGCTACCGCTTTCCAGAGACTTGTCATTGACAGAAATAAAAGTCCATTCAACTTAAGCAATTCAACAATGCCCTCTAGTGGTAATAGGAGTACAAGAGCAGTAGCTGGTAGTGAATTAGGTACAAATACGCCAGCAGAAATACTAGCGGTGGACTCGGATTTAGTAAGAGAAGGGGGGGAATATAAACACCTTAATATCGAATTAAATCCAGCGGAACTTGAAGAGACAGATTTTGAGGATATTGAGGATGGTGTTCAAGAGACCTTATCTATTGGAGAATATGGTAAAGCGGAGCTTGAGAGAGCAGTATCTAACTGGCCTAATGTCCGAGCGGCATCCGTCAGGTGTATGATATTAAATCAAGGTAATCCAGACATTTCAAACATCAATGATTTTTGTGCGGTTTTTTGAGATACTGATATATGATATTGCTTCAATTTCTTATAGCTATTTGGGACATACTTAGAGTGCTTAACTCTAAGCATCACCCAAACGGGCAGGACTATATTTGGCATCAACAGGTTCTATTTTTTATGAATTGGCAGCTCGCTACTACACTCAAAAAAAATAACTCTCATGCTAGTATAAATTCCCCAAAAAGATATACAAGGAAGGAGTGTGCTATGAATGTAGCAATATGTTATCAAAAGGGTCGGAAGGTACAAGAGAGAATTTTGAGACTGGAGAAAGCCTGGGTGAAGCACCGGAAAATACCAATGAGTGGTCAGGGAAAAAACTCGAAAATGTTATGCATGTTAGAAGATGAGGGGACTATGATGGCCGTACAGGAGGTTTTAGCTACCGCAGGATAAGGTAAAAATACTATCATTATATTCATTTACATATGCTAATTATTGGCAACAGATTTAAGGGCCAACATGCTTGTCAAAGCGATTTCTGAATATTGGAAATCTACACATGTCGATATCAAAAAAGACTCGGAATTGGCTCTTCTATCTAGCTCCTTAAAGGAGATTGAACAGCACAATACTAGCCCTCCCCTCTTTCGGAAGAAACTCAGTATCTCGTCTACCACTGCCAAAGACTGGCTACATCAACTTGGATATCATTGGGGGGAGATCAGAAAGGGTGTATATAAGGATGGCCATGAGAGACCGGATGTGGTGAATTATAGGCAGGAGGTATTCTTAAAACATATGAGGAGTTGGCGTCGGTAATACCCTATCCTGTTAAGCGTGAAAATGGTGATGTGGAGGTGCATATACTAATTATCCCTGAGGGACACAAGCTTATAATTCCGGTCACCCATGATGAGTGCACATGCAATGCCAACGATGGCCCTCATTATCAATGGGTAAAAGGCGACCATATACCGTTGAGAAGCAAATCCAGGGGACAGGGTATACATATTTCCGAATTTGTTACTCCGTGGGGGAGATTGAGAATAGATGAGAAAGATATGTCAGATGAAGGCATTATCAAATATGGCTTGCACAAGAGGGAGGCAACCAAAATTATTCAGTGTGGGGGAGATATATGGTGGGATCAAGAGAAAATAGTGCAGCAGACATTAACAGCTATAACTATTTTTGAAGCAGCGCACCCTGACTGCTGTGCATTATTCCTCTTCGATAATGCCACTAGTCATAGCGCATTTGCTTCGGATGCATTGAGAGCGACAAAAATGAATAAAGGACCTGGAGGGTCACAACCACATATGAGAAATGGATGGTATATGGATAAAAATGGAGTCAAAATTGTGCAGAAGATGTGTTACGGACAGAGGGAGAGAAAAATCCCGAAATCGTTATGGGGAGAACCGAAAGGTTTAGAAGTTATTTTAAAAGAAAGAGGCTTATGGCCCAAAGATGGCCTATATTTGGACTGTACCCAACGGAATAATATCCCGAAAAATCAGAGAAAACATTCTGCAGCAGCCAATTGTTGTGCCCGCAAACTCATATCTCAACAACCCGATTTTTTATTACAGAAAGGCAGAGTTCAAGAGGTGGTGGAGGGCAGGGCCATAGAGTTTTATTCTATCCTAGGTTTCATTGCGAACTTAATTGGATTGAGTACTTCTGGGCTAGGGTAAAGCTGTATACCCGAAATAATTGTGGTTATGATATAAAATCCCTTAGAGAGAATGTACCCCTAGCACTGATATGGGCATCAGATTTGATACCCAAATGGTGGAGCAAATCGTTGAGAATTATGGATACATATAGGGCGGGAGTCATATATGGTACTGAAGAGTTCAGAATTAAGGCTTATAAGAGTCACAGGAGGGTTGGTAGTAAAATGTAATATTTGTAGTAGTCTTATGCCAGTGTCAGTGAATGCAAAAAATGTCAAAAAATAAAATTCGAGCAATTTCATGAACGATGCTTCCAATTACATACTAAACTCTCTATGAATCTATACTAAAAACCCGGAATCATTTGAATTTATATTCATAATGCTAGTACAGTTTAAAAAATCACCCGTAATGGTACCAAAATGACCAAAAATTAAAATCAAGGAATATTATGCTCGAAGATCTCTATTATAGCGGACACACCACAAGAACTCACGCGTGAAATCTGGCGAATTTAGGAGCATTATTCATAAAGTTAAAAAATATTTTGTATTTCATGTACTGATGGTCGTTGATCACTTGGCGTTCCAACCCGTTGTCACGGCGGTACACCTTTAAGACCGGCCGCACCATACAACTGTCGCATATCGTACCCTGCGGAATATTACACCTACGCCGCCCCTTGAGATTACGTTGCTTCATCATCCGGACCGTACGCCATGTCCACCCCGGACCCCCCGCCTCCCACCACCGTGGAGGAGTTCAAACAACTGTATGAACAAGACGCCGCCCTCCTCTTTACCTGCACCGCCAACCTGATCCAACGCATTCGTGCCGAAAGGGACCATGCCCATGCCCAACTCGCCGCCGCCAACACCCATATCGACACCCAGGAAGAGCAACTAACCCAGCTCAACCTGGGCTTGAACATCGCCCGTGCTGCCGCCTCCGCTGTCCCCGCCGTCCCCGTCGTCCCCGTCGTCCCCGCCGTCCCCGCTGTCCCCGTCTCCACCTTCAGGTCTGAAAAGTTCCCCGACCCGGAGAAATTTGACGGTACCCGCTCTAAGCTCCCAGGGTTTATCACCCAACTCCGGATGAAACTTGAGGTCAACGACGATCGATTCCGCAACGAGGCAGCCAAGGTCATCTACGCTGTCAGCCGCATGGAGGGACGGGCCCTAGACCAGGTTGTTCCCCTTGTCAATGCCAACCCCGCCGCCCCGTTCTCCTCCGTTGCCGCCTTCGTTGCCCACCTGGAAGCCTCCTTCGGAGACCCCGACCCCTGAGGTACCGCCCGCCGCCAACTCGTCGCACTCCGTCAAGGCAAAGGAGACTTTGCCACGTACTACTCCCAGTTCCTCCGCATCGTAGCCTACCTTGACTACAATGAGGGAGCCAAGATTGACGCGCTGGCCAAGGGACTCTCCGAGGACCTTAAGGATGCAATGACCTACCGCACGGAAAGGCCCACTACTGTCGAGGGATACGCAACCACGTTGATGACTATCGACAACTAGATCCGGGGCTGAAAGGCCGAATAGAAGGCTATCCGTAATACGATGGGCCAGTTCTCCGCTCCTCCCGCCGCCGCACACCCATCCTACACCGCTGGAGGTCTCACTCCCATGGACCTTTCCGCCCTCCAGGCCCGCTCTGCT
>VOVZ01000083.1:67363-99602 GCA_008079325.1 Morchella conica | reverse complement strand
CCCCCCAACAGGGCCACGGCAGTTTACGCGGCCACGGTTATCATATACCGACCCGCCTGCCGCTTCAAATCCCTCCCCGCGATCAATGCTTGATAGCAGCCAATGCCATCACATCATCACCCATCAACCCCAGCTCCTTGCACAAAGGCCGCTTCACCGCCTCCTTGTTTCTTGTTCATGATATTAGATCTACTGAAGCGATCAAGGATCCTCATTGCATCATTCATTGGCACGCAAACCCCGATTTCAGTGCACTTAGCCACCGCCCGAAGCTCAGTGAAAACATGATCCATATCAAGCTCTCCGCTCATAAATAGAGGATGCGAGTTGATTTTATCCCTTGCCGGCACCTCATGTTAGAAATTCATGTGGATTATATAAAGATCCAGTAACATACCACAGGCGGTTCATGGTCAACATCTCACGTGACCTGTACAAAACTAGGTGTAATCGACGAAAAAAACCAACATCATCTTCATCTATAATGATGGCGCTCTCCTCCCCAAATTGGCCATGCAATCTTTTAGAAAGGTCAGCAGATGTTGTATCTTCATCTTCATCTTCGTTTCCATCCAAATCAATTATGCGAGGCCTTGATGACACCTCGAAAAGGGTTTTACATTGGGTACTATTTGTATTTTGTTTAAAGTCAGCTGTGTCATTATATAATGTAAAGTTAATCTATCTTACCATCTAACCCGCGCAAGATGGTCGCTCGTAATCCCAGTATGTGGATAGTCACACCTAGGACATTTATGTTGCGTGCTGTGTATATCAAGGCTTTTGTGGAGTTCCATGGCCATTGAAATCCGCATGCCTGGCTTTAACCTTTCTTGCCAGTTTTCTTTACCAAGAGCTAACCCCGAAATTTCGTCTTTGATCTGGTATCTACGAGCCCGGACCCATGTAGTTCCCTTTGCCCCTTCAAACTTGAGTGTTATCACTCTATGGAGAGCCTGTTCACACGGGAAACATTAGGTTTAGATATCCATTGACCGTTCCAATTTCAACTTACTTCCCAGTTCCTACATATTTGCATTGGTATATTCCATTCTTCATCCATCGCGTCGACTATTTGGATAGTATTGTCCTGGGAATATAGTGGCCTGGCGAGAAGTCTGTTGTCCGTATTTATAAGGATCACTTGTTTCTGTGCGACCGACTCACTAGCGAACGAACCATGAGCCGTCGAACTTCTCCCTTTACGAATGAGTACGTACATCATAATCGTTGTCTCCAAGCTTCTCATCCTCCGGTCCGCAGCTTTCAATGCTTCCTCAACGGTGCGCTTATCACGGATAGCCCACTTTACGTGTCTAGTGCCTTTCGGTGAACGCGCGTTAATAAGCTTTTCTAGTTTCTCCAGGAGCTTATCACATTCCGCCAGTTGAAACTGAGCCATCGCGGTAGCCTCGGGTGAGAAACTCTGACTCTTAACCCTCTCCGAGAGCTTGTTCAACGCGGGTCTCCAAACAGCTAACTCAGCTCGCGCTAATCCATGGTCCTGGGAGTAAGAGGCGATGGCTTCCCAACCCGCACACGCGCCCTGTATTACTATGCAGATGTCTCCAATGCCTATCCCGAACATCGTGGCGTGGATAGTACGATGGGTATCGCTGTTTGATATGTAAAGGACTAGGCAGGTAAGTTTTGAGGTACTGGGGTAAGCCCCGTCTCCCCCGCATTTGTGGCAGTCCGGAATATACTTGCAACTTCATAGCGTTTCTAAACACAACCGCTATTGCATGCCATTACAAAAATGTAGTCTTGGCTGTTTTTGGTGTGTATGCAAGATTGGTTGTGTTCAAAAACGCTATGAAATTGCGAGTACATACGCCCATGTACGATTATGTAATGGCGATAAGATAATTTAGCGGGGCGATACGTAGAGTAGTTACTGTATTGCTTTGCATAAAACAAGAAGTACTAGGTCCAGCTGTGGATTTGGCCCCCGGCTGAGGGTCTAATCATGAATTTTGACCTCCACTCTTTCTAACTACTGCTGAACAACCAAATGAGGGTCTTTTTTTATACGGATTAATTTATTATAAAATTCAGATACAAGTCGAGTTGCATTCTCACTCTCACCAAAGCTACGTATACGCATCCTGATTAGTGGCAAACAGCATCTGGCTCCATTTTTGACTCCCGGAAACTAGCGGAAATCCAATAATGTCAAGTTCCAGGAGGCCCGGAGTCAAAAAAGAAAAGTCTCTAGTACCTACGTTTCTCACTCCTCTTTGCAGCCGCAAGGAATTGTGCGAGGTAGGCGACATCATGGTGCAAACCATAATTGCCGTGGAGGTGTACGGCAAGCTTGTATATACATAGTTGTGAAAGTAGTTGCTGTAGCAGAAAGGACACGTTCATGATGGAGTCTTGGCACTGTAGGCCCGCGGTTTGAAAGCTCGGTGGTCATTCCAACCACGGGGCTGTGCGTACGCTGTAGGGGTTGAAAATCGATTTCTATTTGACGCAGAGGAGTCGTGACGATAAAACAACTGTAGGGCGTCGTGAGTTAAATAACAAAAAGAGAGAATAGTAGCTGAAAACTCTCTCCCAGGCTCTGCATGTGTAGGTAATGAGGGCAGATTCAGGTTATAGTTATATAGCCCAGATCTCCGGTGGTAACGCTTTTTGGTAATCACCCAAAAAGACAATTAGGCATGCATCGAGAGGTTTTTTTCAGGATAGTATAAAATTCAGTGGGGTATCTTTGCGTCGAAGGGTAGCTAAATTGAGTAATTGCAGATATCGTCGCCCTTTAGTGGCTGAGATATGTGGAAATTGGTGGCGACTTAAGCCTTATCAGTTGTGGCTAGATGATTTCTGCGTACTGAAATAGTTCCGAGATGAAGAGCACGGCGGGCGTTGCGAGGTGGTTACAGAATTAACGGGCCCCGAGTACTATCGTATGCCATAATCATAAAAAAAGCATATATATAGTTTACCTAAAAGGGTACAAAGGCAAACGTAGGATTGAGTTAAGAAAACGTTAAGTCACCCGCAAAAACACCCCCCCGCCAAAGAAAAATGGCTAGTATATATTCCTCGTATTTGTTTAGAAAGCATTCAAAAATGGGGCCACAGGTACGCGGAACGTTCAGATACTGCCGGTATAGTCACCTCATAATCTTACCAGCTAAACCTTGATCTCTGCAGCTTCTCCTGCCCTTCGGATCTTGTTTAGAAGCTTGGGTTAGGGTTCGGTTAGTGCCAAGAAAACCGATTTCAGAAGTGGCTGCAAAGCCAAGTTAGCTAGCTATCGTCTCGACATCACCTTCAATGATCTATAATACAGAGCGTTTCAAGCGCCAGGGGTCTGAGAACAATACTGGGGTTAGACCTGAGATATAATACAGGGCTTCGTTACCACTTAGTCTGTACTCGGCCATGACTGATCTGTTCAGTCCAAGTAATTCGCACTTGATATATATGTACAGTGCGTATCGTAACTTGCTTAGCTAAAACTCTCGAGGTTCATTCCTCCTATGGAGGGTATATATGGAACGAATCCACTCTTAATCTGATCTCGTCTTGTTTCCTAGGCATCTTTCAACCAAGAGTTAGGTGCGCCACCTCCGGAGTTCCCAGCCCCACTATATATCTCCAGTCTGTAGACCTAAGTGTCGTCGGGGACCTTCATGGTCATTGACCCGGAGTATTCATATAATATTGGCATATACATTCGAGAGGCAGCATACAGCCGCTCTGCAAAAGCTTTCCTGATTCAAATTTCGGACCGGTGCGCCACACTACGCACTGACATTAAACCCGAATCAGCACTTTTACCGGGTAGCTTTGCATTGATGAGTGATAAACAACAACGAAAAGGGTTGATTTATGACATTCCTGGGAGGCTACATGCACGGAATTCATAAAAGTGAATACTTTGTTAACACATTTATCCCGAGTGATATTCCATGATACACATTTTTATCTCCTAATATCTTGGCGCATATAAACCTACATAAACGAACCGCACCATAAAGAGACATACAGGATGTCATATAATGCTATTAATATGTCTAGGTGTTCAATAGACCTGTTGCGGATTACTTGTTCATATATAATAATTCGGGTCAATGTAGTCACTCGCATCTTGGGCCTTTTCTCTGGGCATGTTATATTTTGTTATTTGAATTCATTAATGGGGCATGCATGTCATATTCCACTGTTCTCTTAGTGTCTCGTTCGATAGACACCTATAGTCAAATCTGTAGTTGTTCAGGGGGATGCCAAGAGCGCCTTTTGTGGTTTTTATTTTTTTGTTTAATTCATTAATTGCATGCAGACCGTAGTCTATGGCAATACCATAACCCTAGAACTACCCTAGTAACTCCTAGCCATACCTAATAAAGGGCATTCAGCAAGCTCGCACACATCCGCTGCCACTACCTAACTAAAAGAAAAGGTAAAAACAAAAATGCACGTCGGCGGTTCCCTCATATGTTCTTTACTACAATTTATACTCTCTCTCCCCCCTTTATTCCCATTCCTACCTATTTCTCCTGGTCTACCAGATATATTTCATTGTACTTCGCTATCTCTTTTCTGTCTTCCGGCTTTAAGTCTTCCGCGTCTATAATCAATTTGACTTCTTCAGACCCAACCATCCATCCGTCCCCTTTTTTCCCATCTTCATGTATCGCTTTGATCTTGTACTCTTGATCTGAACTTTTCCTGTGGACCAACGTTGTTCCTCTTTCTCTTTGTCCTATAGTGCCTCTTATGGTAACCTTTGCTTCAATAACTTTAAATGCAGAGGAATAATAATCTCGACTCGGTGTACAATCCCAGCAACAACCATAGCATAACCCTCCCTATATTCTGAAAGTATGAATAAAAACCAGTGGTGATTTGAACCGCCGCACAAATCTGCAGTTATTCGGGTGCCTATTCTCCTTGCCAGCAAGAGCGTTATCTTAGATGCAAACAGGGTGATCGTTGGCATACGTCTAAGCCTTTCGATTGGTTTTGCTACTGGAGGTTTATATTCATCTATCCCTTTGGTAGCAGCGTCGGTGACGATATACTTGCCCTCCTTGATAGCATTGGCCTGGTCCTCCAGCGGTGGGGGTAGGGCCCGACTATCATCCGTAATCGCTTGGACACGTTGCTCCATACCCCCTTTAATCTCTTATTATTTCTAGTAGCCCAGAGCGCAAGTTTCAGTAACACAACATTACTACAAGGGATACTAAATATGGAGGGTAGTCTTGTGAAGCAACGGTAGGGAGGAGCTGGTTGGACATACCCCGGCAACCAATATTTTGATTATCTCTGTGGCTCCGGAGGTCCACCTTTGGAGACGTTGTTGCTTCTCTTCAATGACATCGCTGTTCTTCGCCTGGGCCTCCAGGCCCAGCTGATCGATGAGGACGAATCCGTCATCAAGGCACATTGTCGACCGAACGGAGATATTTGAAAAGGCCAAAGTATGATCGGATCATGATGGTGGCATTAAACGGGATTTGACGATGCAGATCAATGTATGTGAACCCGTTGATGCTAGGAGTGTCCTCAGCAATAACATCAAGATTGTCCAGAAACTGATGAACGTGGGATCCCCCCACATAGCCCACAATCGCCGAAAGTGCTTTAAAGAAATTGAAAAGTTTACGCATCTGTGCTTTCAAGTTTACAAGTGATTAAATGCACTTTGTTAAGATGGTTTTGACCTCGGTCTTTCCAGGGGCGAGATGATTCCGTCAACCTTCATTAAACTGCCAAGGGTGATGGGTGCGGACGGGGTGGAGAAATACACGCACCACCGCAATCCCGCCCGATCCAAGCCTGGCCAAATCCCCAGCAATCTCTGCCATGCTTATGGCAACACCAATAAACCTCTCAGTGGCCCCTTGATAGTTATTCTGGGATGTTTTAAATATCACCTGGGTGGTTGCAAGCCTTTCGGAAGCGCTGGTTTTCAGTTGATATCACTGGCCTTTGCAGCTTCCTTCTCGACCTCAGTCGCGAACTATTATATACACCAAGTTTAGCGTTCTCAGGAGTTCAAGAGAACGGTACCAGAGAGATTTATCTACCAATCCAGAAAGCAACCGGGGGGTGCAGCCGTACCATGAAAGCTCGATACTCGGATCTGTCCTGCTGGGCTGAAAATTCTCCTTTGAAAAGTCGAGCGTGTCATTACAATAACAAAATGGAGACTCTTAGAGTTAGATATTCTAGACTATTCCTTTGCATGGCCTGGCAACTCACCAGACTGCAACCCCATTGAAAATATTTGGAGAATTATGAAGGTCAGAATTGATCACCGGGTACCTCGTCCCACAACTAACTCTTCTCTTCGTGTCGCCATTCAAGGGAAACGGGCCACGATCATTAGTGAGCAAATCGCTTCACTTGTAGACTCCATGCCTGAGCGGGTTGCCGCTTTTATCAGCGCAAATGGTGGCCATACTTCGTACTAATGTCAGTACCGGTGAACGGGGCGGACGGATGGGCGACGATAGGTGGGCAGTTTGGACAGGGCCGGACTGAATTAACGAGGGCAAACGGGTGACAATAGGCAATCGGACAGGCCGGACAGGTGACGGGTGTGGTGTTCTCCATTTTTCCATTTTTAGTCAAGACCAGAGGTGTTTCCCTAATGACTCTCACTCGCGTATCTTCAATGCAGACACATGTCCGTTCCGTGACCTTGTGCCAGAGCCTTGTACTCACAGAGCACGGTATGCGCCGCGCGTGTATGTTATGTTTCCACAGAGCTGGGCAGGAGTTCATTACCGGCCTCGCCTCTAGGTCTGCCCTCTGGGCAATGGCAATGCTGATCATGAGCGATTATCACCCCGGCTGGGCCTGAACCTATCAAGCGCACATATGGTTCACAGATTGAATACTGCAGTGCAGTGGCTCCACATGGAGAAACATCATGGGGCTGAAATATAGAGCTTGAGGATCGAGAGTCTTGTTGATATGGTGATGAAGATCAACGTGACTTCTGGGCCGAGTTGTTGTGATCCAGACGTCGAGGAGCTGCGTATATATTGAATTGCGGATATGTATGTCACCAATGTTTGTGTATAATGGAGCTTAAGAGTTAGCCCGATTTCATTTCATCTCACTCACATCCACAGTCCACACAGGCCAGACCCACAGAAAAACAGCAGCTATAGACACACGCATACCCACTATATTCTCTAAGCTTCCACACCCACCCATCCTCAAACAACATTGAATATGGCAGGGGCGATACCCAGGCAGCTCACACACGGGCTGAGATCGATCGTCACCCTGATGGTGCTGAAGCCAACAGGGCCGCCAACAGGGCCGTTACACGCTGCATAAAAGATTATGTCGGTATGGTGAACGACCTGCGCATAATCACCACTTTGCACCTGAGCGGAGTGCTCGGGAACTTCTATAACCGCAATTTCCTTGTCCGCGGGCCAGTAGTTCAGATCAAAGCCGACTCCACCAAGAGATGAACCGGTTGATAACGACGGAGGGTGAGAGAAGGGAGGATGCAAAGACGGCCTCGAAATCTGTTCCCGCTTCTATAAGATAGCGGATGACATGGGCATGTAACTAGCTGGGTGTTGAGAGAGCCATGTGCTGCAGGGCTTTGGTCTGATATCCTTTTTTGGTTTCTTTGGTTTTTTCTCCTACTTGTTCCATCTGGGGGAACTCGAATGCGGGAGGTGTGGAAGTTTTAAAGAGTGGTTCGATGAATCAATAAATACTTGTCTGCCTAATATGATTTTAAGCTGGAATTAACATTCTCTTATCTGGTTAGGGATCGCAATGTCCCAGGCTGGCCGTGACGCATGCACTTCTTTTTGCTGACAAAGACTCATAAACATATGCACGTAACTGAACATATAATATTAATCTCCTCGAGCGTCAGTAGTAAGTAGATTCCACCGTAACCGAATCCAGGCCTAACCCTAGACCCGCCGCTCAATCCAATCTTGGCAACCCTCGAGTGAGTGTTCATGATGTGACTTGCCGTTGCAATGTAAACCTTAGCCGGCTGAGTGATAATTGGTGTTTGTGGGCTGCATATCCCTTGGATTGATAAAAGTTGTCAAATTCGCAACATGGTCTGTGTCACCTATAAAAACTGATTATTAAGGTCATGTGATATCAGACTAATAGGGCTGTGGAATTCGGGTACGACTTGCTTAATTCATTACTATTCCTTGGACGGATGAAATTTGACAAATTCGCGACCCACCTGCATGAGCGGTTCTGACCAATAGTAATCCAGTTGCGAAATCACGTGATATCAAGTTCCAACCTGAGCCTTAGGCCGGGGCTGAGTGAAAGGCACTCGCGACCAGCAATGAAAGTTGCAGATTAGGATGTAAATTTCCAGATTATCATAGCGACGGGTCAGAGTGATATTCTACAAAGCAGTTACGACATAATACAAGTTTGCAGGGCCTACAGTAAGAATAGGAAGTAGGGGCTCGCTTTTCTTTCAAACCATCTCTTCTCAATTTGAAGCGGCAGCGCTCATATTCTCTTCTTTTTTTAAGACGTATCTGAGTATGGATGCCAGTGACACTCGCAGCTGGAGGAGGTAGACTAATTATACCATGGACTTTACTGTATCGTATACTTGATGTTTTCCTGAAGTATTGGGGCTTTCTTACAATTGGCTTAGTGGTATATCGTTGGAATAATTCTGAAGCCAAAAAAAAGCGAAAATCTTTATGTGAGATGAAGGTTCGCTCTTGATTTGGGGAGTATTTGGGATCGCATTTTGAGAGACCATGTAGGATAAATGAGTTGACAGTAATCATATTGGGTAAAAAGAAAAATAAAGGAAACCAATTTCGTCTCGTTATCAACTGTGTGAAGAAGTATCTCCGATATTGATCCGCAATATCCACACCACCTTTGTGATAGTTGTAGTCATCTACAAGAGCGGGGATAGGTGTATTCATTGTGTGATTGTTTCCGAAGGCAGGCCTGATTAAAGGACCACTTGTACTGGTTATTCGCGGACGTTTTCTCAGACGTATTACCCTTTCAGAAAGATCGTAAACCGTGGATAGCAAATGCACATGACTATTGTCTTGCCATTGCATAGCCAAAGCTAATCCATTACTTCCAGAAACAGCGCCCCCCGATACTGTATTCCATGGTATATCCTTTGATGTATCTTTGTGCTCCTCAGGAAACCGACCATTTTGTACACGAAAAGTACCACATGCACCAATACCCAAGAGACGAAGCTTAACATAGAGCTGTATTGTACTGAAGAGATTGTCCATATATACAACGAAGTTATGTGTTTGATAAGGGAGAGATTGTTCAGCTAATTGGTAGACGACCGCGACGGTGGGAGCTGAAATGCCGACAGCCTCTCGATAAGTAGATGTCAACTCGCCAATACCCTTAACCCTCTGTAACGGCGTACGGGCCGACTCCTAGTCTGGCCCTGTCTCGGTTTCCTTTGTCCTGTTTCCTGTTCCCTTGGCTCGTTTCCTCGTCCTGTTTCCCGTTTCCTCGTCCTGTTTCCTGTTTCCATGTCTCCTAGTCCTGTTCCTCGCTGTCGGGTCACATCCCCGACTTCGAGACCTGTCCATGTCTCTCTCTGTTTCCTTGACCCATCCTGTATCCCCGTCCTCGCTTAGCCCCTAGTCTCCCCGCTCCTGAATCCTAGTTTACCCGATCCCCTGTAGGGTCTTCCCTGCTCTGGCTTTACCCCTGTCAACCTTTATCGTCGCGGGACTATTCAACCCGGACGTATCGGAAGATGGCTTTGGTACCTGGAAGCATATCCTATGGCTCGAGAAGGTTCTCTATGTTTTGGCTACGCCTCGCACCTCGACCCCTCCTAGTTCCCCGATCCCCGTTGCACTTCGTGAGGTAATGCCCAGCCTTAGCGTCTCACATGTCGCTGAGGTATTTGCCGATCGATTCCAGTCTGTGCTCCAGTCCCCTGTCCTGTCGCCTCTCACGTCCCTGCCCTGTCCCGTTTCCTGTCTCCTTGATCCTGTACTTTCCTATCTCGTTCTAGTTCTGTCTCCTGTTCTGTCTCGGTTCTGTTTCTCGTCGGAGTATGCTCCGCCATCCCTGTCTCTCGTGTTCCCTTCGCTTCTGTTCTCCGTTCCTGTTTTCTCGTGCGTTCCTGTCTCCGTTCTTCGCCTGTTCTTTCCTCGTTCCTGTTTCTCGTTCTCGTTCTCGCTTCTGCTTTTCCTGTCCCGATCTCTGTCACGTTGTCTGGATTAATCAGCAACGTTATGATTCTTGTATATAAGGAAGTCCCTTCTTCTCTTCGAGGGGCTTTCCTTTTAGTTCTCTAGACTTTTCTTCTTGTAACTCTCGTACGCTTCAATCAAGACCTTCTCCAGAACCTAGGAAGCGTTTCCCTCGTAGACCTCGTTCCTTCCCCTGGGCTCACGCCTAGGGGGAGGCCTTCTGAACCTTCGGTCGTCCTCGACCTCCCGTCTCCTCTGTCCTGCTCTGCTCCTCCGTCCTTGTTCCGCTCTGCCTCTGTCTCGTCCTCGCTCGGCGTCCTGGGTCCGCCCCTATCTTTAGACCCTGCCCTGTTCCAGTACCTCCCCCTCGAGTCCGGCTCTCGTCCGGCTCGTGTCCTAGTTCCCGTCCTGCCTTGCCTTGCCCCCGTGTATGACCATCGCGCCCCGTCTGGTCTTCACGCCCTCCTGTCACCCGCTCCGCCTCCGACCTGCTATCGCTCCCTATCTAGCAGTCCCTGATCCAGTTCCTGGTCGACTCGTCTGTATAGCCATCGCGCCCTGTCTGGCTCGGAGTCCCACGTCCTGCTCTTCCCGTCTTCCACAACTTGGGGGGTGAACCCCAAGGCCCACCGTCCCGTCCCGTCCCGTCCTGTCCTGTCCTGTCCCTCCCCGGTCCCCGTCCCGCCTGTTTCCCGCCCCGAGTCCATCTCCTGCCGAACCCAGCCTGCCGAGAACCCTAGATGTTACCGAATCTACGAGGGCCCCTTCTCGTCGAAGCCTCTTCCGAGAAGCAACGCCGTTCGCCCGTAACACCCTCGAGTGGAACCTCCAATTTATTGTGTACCCATGATCACAGATTGCGAACACTTTGTACCCTTCTGTAATCGGTTTATTTGGCATTCGTACTGTATGTTTGGTATTTCCACCGAATCGTACCATCATTTCATCGACAGTCACGGAAGTAGAAGGCATATAATACCTCATACAACTATCACAGAGTTGGCTGTTCAAGGGTTCAAGCTTCTCCCACCAATTTTCAATTGGTGTATCGGGTGCTGAAATATGAAGATAGTGCTTTATTTGGAAAAACCGGTTATTTGACATGACTATCGATACTGATTTGTTGAATCCAGCTAAATGGATCTGAATACCCCCTGACCGGCGTCTTCTCCAAAGATCTGAAGGTGATTTGCAGCGGAAATCGCCCATTGCTATCATAAGTGCAAGAAACAGGCGTAATTCTCTTGCGGTAGTCGGGTTCTCTAACGGGGCGAGGATCGAGGAACAGGACAAGGAGGAACCGAGGCGAGGATCGACTCGGGATACATTCGGGACGGGACGGGAGACCGGGCTTGAATACCGATCGGACAGAATATATTTTTTGAACTAACAGAATGGCTCAGGTGAGACCAATTAATACTGAATACAAATGAAGACGTTGCGTAAGGAAAGAAGAAGAGAAAAGAAACAGAAACGAAGAGAGGGAGAGCCCTATGATATACCTAAGGAAATCCGTCGCTGACTACTCCCAATGACTCACACCGTACAACCGAAATAGAAAACCATAACCGATCCCGATCTTTCCTTCCGCAATCCTAACCCGAAGCGCCTAGCGCTGACTGTATCCTCTGAGCACCTTCCTAACCCATCCATCTTATCCGACGCGATAGCGATCCTTTACCTAACAACCCGATTCCGCAAGATTCTCGACGTCATGGCAGGTGGGGGCGGTCGTGCCGCGATAGGTTCCAACTCCTCCCAACAAACCCTCTGCTAGTGGCACTACTAGTAGTCCTCGCACTCCTTTCTTGTTTGGCATATGCATTTGTGTTCTTGGCTATCAATCAATTGGAGTATATCCTCCGTCCAAAACAGCTCGAATATACTCAAGGGCATTGTCTGTTTAAGTAACTGATTGTTAGTACCCGGGTGCCTGTGACAGTCAACAGCCTGAGCTACTACTTTACCTTCACGCCATTCTCATAACTGGCAGGTAGTAAAGCTGCTGCGTCATGATATACCCTCGGCATAGGGTGGTATTTGTTCTCTGGATCGGATCCAAGTCCATTTGCTCCGCTGGATTGTCGCTGATCTATCACACTGGTAGTTTTGCTTGGCGTTCCCTGGCTGTTCTAATAGGTGCATGAGCCAGCTCTCTCAAAAGATTTCGGGTATTTTACCTCGTCCGAGTCATTGCAAATGTCCGTCCCAGTCGTCTGCTGTCACTGTGAATGATTATAAACTCTCAAGAGGTGTTGGGCGAGTAGACCTGAGGTTGCCTTGCAGGGATGACACGGTCCAGGTCTCAAATTTGTCAAGTTTCATCCATCCAAGGGATATACATAAATAGAACTTTTATACTAATAGGTAGGCAGCCAAAGGGCGGTCCCAAGTGTAGGATTTATGGGTGCGTGTGGGTGACGGGTTGTGACCGCACTCGCTACTAGCAGCAAGAACTCTAACCCTGGGGCCTTTACCCTTCGGCCTTTACCCTTCCGCCTGAGCCCTACCACATCCTCCACTACCAAAACGCAATTTGGCCGCTGTTTGTCCTTGTGGGCTTGGTTCCATAGAAAGGAACTATTTTTGAATAGGTAGACATAAATAACCATTTTCAACCACCCTCCCTAATACCCATACTCAACCATCACATTCATGACAGAGCTTCCAACTCTCAACATGACCGATCCGCTTCCGATATCGCGGCACGACCGCACCCACCTGTCATGACGTCGAGAATCTTGCGGAATCGGGTTGTTAAGGAAAGGATCGCTATCACGTCGGATAAGATGGATGGGTTAGGAAGGTGCTCGGAGGATACGGTCAGCGCTAGTCGCTTTGGGTTAGGATTGCGGAAGGAAAGATCGGGATTGGTCATGGGTTTCTATTTCGGTTGTGCGGTGTGAGTCATTGGGATTAGTCAGCGGAGGATTTCATTGGGTATATTATAGGGCACTCCCTTGCTTTGTTTCTCTTTCTCTTCTCTTCTTCTTTCCTTACGCAATGTCTTCATTTCTCTCGCTACAAATACTCTCTATTATCGTACACTTTATTCTTCTTTATTATTCCTTCTCGCGTAACGGTCTAACCTAGCATAACACGCTAGGCTGAGCCATCTCGTCCCCCGGCCGTACGGTCGCGTTGTTGATTCTTTAAGCGAAACAAACCCCCAACTCTCAAAATGGCCTCAAACCAACCCCCCAAACGACCGTCCAGACAACCCCTCTTCAGAGCGGGAAGTAAGAAGAAACTCCAAACAGACGAGACGGCCTCCCAAGCATCTCTCTCCAGCTACTTCGCGAATACGCCGCCCCCGGGCACACCAGCACCACCCCGCTTTGATCCCACTCCACAGACCCAAGACCAAGGAGAAGAGCCGCAGGGCCCCTTCTCCATATACGCAAACGATGACGACTACACAAGGCCCTACGTCCCTAGGGTTGACTACATCGGGCTCAGTATAGTCCAGAAGAAACACATAACAAAATGGACATGAACTACGTCTCATGGGCCATCAGACACACCGTAACTGCCAGCCTCGCCCCAGTGATTGCCGCCCAGGAGCAGATGCTCGTGGAACAAAAAGACCTCACAGCACAGATCCAATTCCTAGCCCGTAAGACGGCCGGGGTCATTGAATCCGACCTCATCATCAGAAAATCCATCGACGACATCAACAAAAACATTGCCCAGTCCCTTCATCCCCTCCTCACGAAGGCCGAAGAGGCGCAAGGCAAAATTGCTGAACAGATCAAGGAGGTTCAAGGACAAACCCTCCTCATCCTCAACAAACCCACCCCTCCTCCTCCTCCCCCTCCCGCAACACCCATCATCCGCGCCCGGGCACCCGCGCCGCGCCCGCACCCCCTAGAGCCCGACCGGAAGAACAACAACAACAACAACAACAACAACAACAACAACAACAACAACAACAACACAACAACCACAACAACAACAACGATCCTTCGCTAACGTGTCACGGGCTAATAACCCTAATCAAGACACGTTCCAACTGGTACAGAGGCGGAGGTCTGCAAGGAAGGCAGACCCACTGTTCAAACCAGATTTCTCGAAGGCTAACCGAGAAATCATTGTTGAATGCAATGACCCGTCCCCACAAGCCCCTTGCAACCAAACCCCGTCCGAAATCCGAGCCAAAATCAATGCCGGAATCCCAGAAGCCAAATGCCACTTCATTGCGGCAAGGAAAACCCTGAACCACAACATCGTTCTCGAAACAAAGCTTGATACCTCCGCCAAAACCGTGCTCGCATACAAGCACGAAATCAAAGACGTGCGCATGGGAATGCGAATCTACGTGATCGACATCAGGGCCAACTCAAAGTGGTCCATATTTTTACTTCACGGCATACCGACAACTGTTGGAGATGGAATAGACGCAGGACAACTGGTCGCATCTGAGATCAGGAACAACTATGGAGAAAAATTCAATCTGGCCCAAATCCCGAGGTGGATTACCAAGCCAGAGAAAAGGATCAGAAAGGAACACTCCACCATGCTCATCGCCCTTCCGGGCCCCCTCACAACCGAAACGCTGGGACTTAGAACTCTTAACCTCTTCGACCGCCGATGCTCCCTCGAGACCTACTTTAACATCCGGGAAGATACTCAATGCAGGAACTGACTTGAGTTTGGGCACCGCCAGGAACATTGCGAACATGAAACAGGCCGATGCGGACACTGCGCAGAAGATCATACCACAGACCAACACCCGTGCAAAACGTGTTCGGGAGGAGTCCGATGCACCCACTCGCCCATCAGATGTTAAAACTGCAAGGGCTTCCACAAAGCTATCGACCGAGCCTGTCCAGAGCGGGCTAAGGCTACCCTAACAGCAGCAACACGATTCAACGAAAGCAGACCCCAGAAAATTGCCTCGGCACTCATTAATGTCGCTCCGGTAGTACTCGCGACCTCAAACGCAGCCGTGGCCCCGGCCCCAACCCCAATCGCTTCTACCATTCAAGTACCAGCAACACCGGCACCGGCGCCGGCACCAGCGGAAAACGATCACGACATGGGAAAGAATTAAGGTTTGGTTTAAGAGCCTCGGGTATTCTTTTGTTTTCATTCTTTCTTCCTTTCCTCTCTTACCGCGTGGATGCGAACACTTATGTACTTTATCATCTTTACTCTTTGTCTTCGGTTACGTTTTCCTTTGTCTTTTCTGTCGTCGTTCTTTTTGTGGGTTAGTCGGCGGAGGTTGTAGTTAGGGTAGTCGGTGTGCGATAGGCCTCGAGCTTCCAAGCAATATAAAATCTATCTATCTATCTTCATTTCTCTCGTGCTCGGTAAACCTCGCCACAAACACTTTTGATTATCGTACACTTTATTCTTTTTATTCTTTCTCCTCGCGTAACGGTCTAACCTGGTAAACTATACCAGGCTGAGCCATTTCATCTTCCGGCCGTACGGTCGCGTTGTTGTTGTTTAAGCGAATCAAACCCCCAAAGAACTCAACATGGCTTCAAACCAACCCACTCACATCCCTTGGTCTCCCGCAACGGCTAGGAGAAAGAGACACCAAACAGATGAGCCGACCTCCCAAGCATCCCTTTCCAGCTATTTCGCAAATACGCCGCCCCTAGGCACCCCAGCACCACCCCGCTTTGATCCCACTCCACAGACCAAAGATCAATTACAAGAGCCTCAGGGCCCCCTCTCCATTTTAGCAACCGATGAGAACTATATGAGGCCCTATGTCCCTAGTGTTGACTACCTCGGACTCAGCATAGTCCCGGAAGAAACACACAACAAAATGAACATGAATTATGTTTCATGGGCCATCAGACACGCCATCATAATCAGCCTCGCCCCACTGTAAGCCAGCCAGGAGTCGCTCCTTAAGGAACTGAGAGACCTTACAGCACTAGTCACAAGGGTAGCCCACCAGGTGACCACGTTCAGCAACTCCGACGTGATAACAAGGAGATCCATTGAAGAAATAAACATAAACATTGCCCAGTCCCTCCACCCCCTCCTTACAAAGGCCGAAGAGGCACAAGGCAAAATTGCCGAACAGATTAAGGAGTTTCAAGGACAAACCATCCTTATCCTCAACAAACCCACCCCTCCTCCTCCTCCCCCTCCTGCAACGTCCATCATCCGCGCCCGGGCACCCGCGCTCGCGCCCGCACCCACCCCCGGCCCCCCTGGTTCTAGGGGGGCCGGGGGTGCGACCGACAGCACAACAACAACAACAATAACCACAACCACCTCCCACCAAATCGTTCGCCAACGTCGCTTGAGCAAGCAATCCGAACCAGGACACTTTCCAGCTGGTGCAAAGACGAAGGGTCCAAAGGAAAGCAGACCTATTGTTCGAACCAGAATTCTCGAGGAATAACCGAGAAATCATCGTTGAATGCAACGCCCCGTCCCCACAAGCCCCATGCAACCAAACCCCCTCCGAAATCCGAGCCAGAATCAGTGCCGGAATCCCAGACGCCAAGTGCCATTTTATTGCGGCAAGGAAAACGCTCAACCATAACATCGTTCTGGAAACCAAGCTTGACACCTCCGCCGAAACCGTGCTCGCTTACAAGCACGAAATCAAAGACGTGCTCATGGGGATGCGAATCTACGTGATCGACATCAGGGCCAACTCCAAATGGTCTAAATTCCTACTTCATGGCATACCAACAACCTTTGGGGACGGACTGGACGCAGGACAATTAGTCGCTTCCGAGATTAGAAACAATTAGGGAGAAAATTTGAACTTGCTCAGATCCCGAGATGGATCAGCAAATCAGAGAACAGAATTGGGAAAGAACTTGAACATTCAACAATAATCATCGGTCTCCCGGGCCACTTCACAACAGAATCGCTGGGACTTAAAACCCTTAACCTCTTCGACCGCCAATGGTCCCTCGAGACCTATTACAACATCCGGGAAAACACACAGTGCAGGAACTGCCTTGAGTATGGGCACCGCCAAGAACAGTGCGAACATGAAAGAGGCCTATGCGGACATTGCGCAAAAGATCATACCACTGATGAACACCCGTGCAAGACGTGTTCGGGAGGAGTCAGATGCACCCACTCGCCCATCAGATGTTACAACTGCAAAGGCTTCCACAAAGCTATCGATCGAGCCTGTCCAGAGCGGGCTAAGGCTACACTAAGAGCAGCAACACATTTCAACGAAAGCAGATCCCAGAAGATTGCCTCCGCACTCATTAATGTCGCCCCGGTAATAGTCGCGACCCCAATCGCAGCCACGGCCGTGGCTCCAACCCTAATTGCTTCCACCATCCAAGTACCAGCAACACCGACACCGGCACCGGTACCAGATCACGACATGGGAAATAGTTAGGTTTGTTTTGAGAATCTCGGTTATCTTTCCTTTCCTTTCTTTCTTCCTTTCCTCTCTTACCGCGCGGATGCGAACACTTTTGTATGCTATCATCTTTACTCTTTTGTCTTCGGTTACATTCTCCTTTGTCTTTCCTGTTGTCGTTCGTTTTGTGTTGGGTTAGTCGGCGGTAGTTGTAGCTAGGGTAGTCGGAGTGCGATAAGCCATTAGGCTTCTAAGCAATATAAAAATCTATCTATCTATCTTCATTTGTATTCAGTATCAATTGGTCTCACCTGGTATATCATACTAGGCGGAGCCATCCTGTTAGTTCAAAAATATATTCTGTTCGATCGGTATTCAAGCCCGATCTCCTGTCCCGTCCTGAACGTATCCCGAGTCGATCCTCGCCTCGGTTCCGCCCTGTCCTGCTCCTAGATCCTCGCCCCGTTAGATTCCATTACCAATGCGCCCGCTGCGCTCCCTGCAGCTGCACCCGCCCCGGTCGCTGCAGGCATCCCTGTCGCGCTTCCTGCAGCACATCAGCAAACTTGCCTATACCTCTGTCGTCTCCCAACAGTGTCCCGGGTCTCCTGAGATTCTCCTGAGACACAAAAACGAAATTTGAGTCTCCTGAGAGTCAGGAGACAGACCCAAGCTTGCTGATGCAGTAACCACTGTAGTTGCTCCTGCTTTTGATGCCACCCCTGGTATACTTCCCTTTTTGCTTCTTTCTAACCCGCTGCCTGCTAATGCAATTCAGGCACTGTCGCCCTTCCTGGACCAGTTCCTGACACCACTTTGCCTGCTGCTGCTATTGCCCCCCGGGCCGTTGTTGAGGCAGCGGCTGGTGCGCTCCCTTTTTGCTTTTTGCTAATACATTGCTAATGCGATCCAGACACTGTTGCGCTCCCTGCAGCAGCTGCTATTGATGCAGTCACTCCCATCACCATTAGCAGTGACAGCGACCTCCAACTTCAAATTGCCGCTGCAGGTAGCGATGTTGACATGGCTCGGGTCAACAAGAGGAAGAGGCTTAGGAACTTTGGCCCAAGTAGGTAGTCCCTTTAATTGTTTTTTTCCTTGACTAATAATGGAATTGTTTTTTCCACTGGCATGACTAACAACGGAATTGGTTTTTCCGGCATGACTAATCATGGAATTGCTTTTTCCGGCTTGACTAATCATGGAATTGTTTTTTTTCCGGCTTGGCTAATAATGGTATAGAAATGAGAGAGGTCACAGTTGAGGACCATGTCTTCAAGATCCCGATGGACATTTCTGAGAGGGCCTTCCATCATGTTCGCAATATGGTGGCTACCAGCTTAAAGGCATTGACTACCAATGGTGCTAAAGCCAACTCTTCTGACATGGCTCTTATCTATGGTCCTGTGGTACCAATTCCCAGCGCCGATGCATCCGTTCGTAACGATACGCCCAAAATCGTTGCCGTTTCCGAATCTGAAAGTGACGAACCTGTTGTCACTCGCCGCAAACGTAAACGTCTTAACCGTGACAGCCGTTCTGATGCCTCCGAATCAACAATTACCGAAACGACTGACACCAATAACTGCCATTCCGAAGCATCTGTTCCCGTTCCGATCGTTCCGGGAAGGGGAAATACAAAGTTGCGTTTGACTAAAACTGCCATGATTGGGGACTTTGTGAGCATTAGTGATGCTGTTGCAAAGACTGAGCACTGCAAGCAATGGGTGGAGGGTAAGTATATTGAGGGTTATCGCGGCACGACCGCCCCCACCTGCCATGCCGTCGAGAACGTTGCGGAATCGGGTTGTTAGGTAAAGGATCGCTATCGCGTCGGATAAGATGGATGGGTTAGGAAGGTGCTCGGAGGATACAGTCAGCGCTAGGCGCTTCGGGTTAGGATTGCGGAAGGAAAGATCGGGATCGGGTATGGGTTTCTATTTCGGTTGTACGGTGTGAGTCATTGAGATTAGTCAGCGACGGATTTCCTCGGGTATATCATAGGGCTTTTCCTCTCTTCGTTTTCTGTTTCTTTTCTCTTCTTCTTTCCTTACGCAACGTCTTCATCTGTATCCAGTTCTAGTTGGTCTCACCTAGCATATCACGCTAGGCGGAGCCATTCCAGTATTTGTTAGTTATCAATACATTCGGTTCGATCGGTATCTGAGCCCGATCTCCTGTCCTGTCCTGAACGTATCTCGAGTCGATCCTCGCCTCGATACCTCCTCGTCTCGTTCCTAGTACCCCGCCCTGTTAGAAGGGTCTTATGCTTCTTAATGAAACTAACGCTCGAACTGAACGTTTGGTTCCCGAATGTAAGGCGGTGGACGATGGCCTCGGTTAGAGGGGGATAGGAGTATACGGCGGGTGGCCTAAGCACACAACAACGGTCGTACGAACTTCGGATATGAGTTCGGAACGAGGGGTGGCCGTACGTCGGTTAGGACTACGGGACGGAGCAGCGGGTACGATAAGGTACGAGAGGTAAAAGATAACAGCGTTGATTGATAGTAACAGCGGCTCCGAAGAGGAAAGAAACAGCGGTCTAAAAGACAAAGTATTCGTTCACCTATTTACTAGTAAGGTTGAACAAGGAGAGAAGGAAAGAAAGACAAAGGAGAGGACGAGCGATATATATACAAGGCAACATGACTAATCCGCATATGAAAAACTCTTCCCTGTTCCTTCCTTCCGATTCCATCCCTTTCCAACCCGACTCTTGGCGCGCCGTGACATAAAGTACCCTCCTCCTTCAGGCCTGACTCCTGTTAGGCCTAGGTTTGCGGGGGTATTGAGCGTGGAACTGGGCGACCCGTTCGGGGGCGTGCTCGAGGTCCTCGGTTGGTTGCCAGGAGGCGTCAGCGTATCCAGCGTAACGGACCAAGTATTGGAAGCGTCCTCGTATGCGGCGGGAGTCTATAACGGCGTCTACTTCCCACTCTTGTTCTCCTTCCACTTCGACTGGCGGCGGCGGCGGTTGTTCTTGTCCGGGTATGGGGTTCTGGGCGGCGAGG
This sequence comes from Morchella conica, assembly GCA_008079325.1. NCBI lineage: Eukaryota > Fungi > Ascomycota > Pezizomycetes > Pezizales > Morchellaceae > Morchella > Morchella conica. The sequence goes on along the minus strand of VOVZ01000083.1, from coordinate 79,113 downwards.
GACAGCAACGAAACATGGAAGACTGGGTGTACCTTCATGGAGGCGGGCAGCTTGAGCTCATAAGCGTAAGGGTTAATCCTTCGTTTGATCTCGTAGGGGCCGACCTGCTTCCAATCCAGTTTCTTCGAGGGCCGCTGGGTGTGGAGGTTCCGCGTGCTGAGCCAGACCTTGTCCCCTACTTCATACTTCGGCGCGGGTGTGCGGTGTGCGTCGGCGAACTCCTCTTGTATCTTCTGGGATCGAAGCATCTCAGTGCGGAGGAACTCAAAAACCTGTGACATGTCGCGGGCCATACCGTTGGCTTGGTCCTCCTGCGTGGTTCTCCCGTGAGTGAGAGGGCCGAAGGTCATGCGCGGGTGTCTTCCGTAATTACTCTCGAAGGGAGACATCTTGGTGGTCTCGGAGGTGTGGTTGTTCGCCGCAAACTCAGCCATGGGGAGGAATTGACTCCAGTCGTCCTGTTGGTAAGATACATAGGCTCGGAGGTATTGTTCCATGACTGCGTTGATCCTTTCCGTCTGGCCATCGGTCTGTGGGTGGAAGGCCGTGGAGTATCGGGGCTTGATTTATAGGCGGGCGCAAAGGGACCTCCAAAAGTCCGACGTGAACTATATACCGCGGTCGGAGACTATATTGTCCGGGAGGCCATGCAGTTTCCATACGTGGTCTAGGTACAAATGGGCAACATCCTGCGCGTTGGCTTCTTCCGTGGTGGGCAGGAGATGGCGCATCTTGGTTAATCGGTCGACTATGACCAAGATGGCGTTGTGGCCGTTTGAAGCGGGGAGACCGGTGACGAAGTCCATTGATACGTCGGACCATGGGGCTGCGGGGATCGGTAGGGGGCGGAGGACACCTTGTTGGCGGTTACGGGAGGCCTTGGACTGCCGGCAGAGGTGACAGTTCCGGACGTATTGATCGACGTACTTCCTCATAGTTGGCCAATAGTAATTGCGGGCCAGGAGTTCGAGGGTTTTAGCGCGTCCAGGGTGGCCGGCGGAGGGTGCATCGTGGTGGTCGTAAGCGAGTCGGAGTCGGAGGTCGGCGTTGTTTGGTACAAAGATGGCTCCTCGGTATAGGAGCCAACCGTCGGGCGACTTGGAACACTCCGAGAGGGAAATTTCCCTGGAGTGCTTGGTGCCATCGTTCAGCATTTTCAGGATCTTGGCGGGGAAACTGTCAACTTGGTAAGCATGGGTCAACATTTCCTGAACAGAGGACGATCCTTGGGCGGCTTCATTTGCGAAAGAAGCCGACAACAAACCAAGCTTTATCTCTGTGGCCAGATTTTCCGTCTTCAATATCACCTGCGACTGGTGGGCGAGCCTTTCATCCCCTTCCTTGGGGAGATCTCCTGATCTCCTGGTCAATGCGTCGGGTTTACCTCCTTGTTTGCCTGGGCGGAACTGGATGACGAAGTCAAAGCGAGATAGGAATTCGGACCATCGGGCTTGACGGCGGTTTAACATCTTCGTGGTCATGAAGGCTTCCAGGTTCCGGTGGTCGGACAAAACCTTCACTGGGAATTGTGCGGATTCTAGGTAGTGGCGCCATTCCTCAAACGCTCGGATGATAGCCAGGAGTTCCTTGTCGTAGATCTCGTAGTTACACTCCGGGGGGGAATGTTTCTTGGAGAAGAAAGCCACTGGGTGGAGAACACCTTCGTCATCGTATTGCGACAAGATTGCGGCGGAGACGTAGTCGGAGGCATCGGTCTCGACGGTGACTTCGCGATCCGGGTCAAAGTGCCGGAGGATTGGGGCGGAAGTGAAGGCGTCCTTAAGCTTCTGGAACGCCTGTTGTGCCTGCATTGTCCATTCGAATTTGACTGCCTTCTTAGTGAGGGCCGTGAGAGGGCTTACCACTCGGGAGTAACCCTTGATGAACCGTCGGTAGAAGTTCGTAAAGCCTAAGAAGGCTTGAACCTCTTTGAGTGTTCCAGGTGATTCCCAGTCTTGCACCGTGGAGACCTTGGAGGGATCCATTTTCAGTCCTTCGGGGGTGAGGATCATGCCCAGGTATTTAGTTTCCTGAACATGGAACTCGCATTTCTCCGGCTTTAGGTGGACATCGTTGTTGGCCAAAATGGTTAGGATCCGCTCGACGTGTTCCTCGTGTTCCTCCAGGGTATCGGAGTAGATGAGGATGTCATCAAGGTAGGCCGTCACAAAATCATCCAGATGGGGGCGCAGGAGAGTGTTGATCCAATGTTGGAAGGTCGCCGGGGCATTCGTCAGTCCAAACGGCATCACCGAGTATTCGTAGAGGCCCTGTCTGGTCCGAAACGCAGTTTTCCACTCGTCCCCCTCCTTGATGCGAATTTGGTGGTAGCCTTCGCGTAGGTCCAGTTTGGTATAATACTTGGCCTTGGCTACCTGCATTAGGGTCTCGGGGAATAGCGGCAACGGGGTGCGGTTCTTGATCGTCATCTGGTTGAGTCTGCGGTAATCCACGCAGAGACGTAAGGATCCATCAGCTTTCTTGATGAACAAGATTGGGGCGCCGGCAGGGGACTCGGAGTAGCGGATGAAACCGCGCGACAGGTTCTCGGTGATGTATTCTCGGAGGGCCTTCAGTTCCTCCCTGGTCATGTTGTACATGGGACCGAAGGGGGGTTCCTGGCCGGGTTCCAGGACGATGGCGTGGTCCTGGGGTCCGTGCGCGGGCAGGCGGTTCGCTTCTGTTTTGGAGAAGAGGGCTCCGAATTTTTGGTAGCGAAGCGGCAGGTGGTCCAGCGCGGGGTCGGCTCCCTTCAGGACGGCATCGATGGCACGGAGCGAGGCACAGAACAGTGACCCTTTCCTGTTTTTGATGAGGCGGTGGAAGGGAGCGGCAGTTATGGAACATACCGAGATGGGCGATGGGTGTGTCGGCGTTGGGCGAGCGGGCGCGTGCACCGGGGCGGGAGCCGTAGACGCCAAGCAGTTGCGGCGGCAAAACTTCGAGTCGAAGGTGACTCGGTTGTCCTTGGGTCGGAGACAGACGTCATGACGGCGCATCCACGGGATTCCCATGACGAGCGGGAAATGGCCTAGCTTCGTCACGAAGAACGGGGCGTCTTCTTGGTGACCCCCGATGTTCAGGGAGAGCTTTGCGAGGTGCGTTACTGCTCCTGACTCGATCGGTCGGCCATCGATGACTTCCAGGGCTCTGGCTTCGCGGAGTGGGGTGATGGGGATGCGGTGGGCCTTCGCGTATTCAGAGTCGATGAAGGCGTACCCCGAGGCCCCGGTGTCAATGAGTGCCTTGGCGGCGATGGGAGTGGACCCGGGGTGTGATAGGAGGCAGTCGAGGGCGAGTTGATCCTCCGACAATTCTTCCTCCGTAAGGGTGGCGGCGGCGGAGACTGCGAGCTTGGGTGCTGGTGGTGTTGGTGGCATCTGCCCCTTTGGTTTGCCAATGTTTACCAAAGGGGCATGGCTTTTAAAGCCGGTTGGGACTTGGGGGCAGCGGCGATGGGCGGGAGGACGGCGGGTGTTGGCACGGTGGCAGGTGCGGGGGCGACAGTGGCAGGGGACCTCCAGTTGGCGGCGGAGTGGGCTTTGTGGGGTCGGCGTTTGGGTTTGGGTGGCGCTGGGGTCTGGATGAGTTTAGCTTGTAGCTCTCTGATCTGGTCACAAGCCATGACCACCTCGACTTGGGCGTCCTCGAGTTCGTCCTGCGCGACTTTGAGCGAGGCTTGTAGTTCCTCGACGTGGTCTTGCAGTTCCAGAGCATCGAACTGGGCGTCCTCGAGTCTTTGCTGGAGGTGTTCGACCTCCGTGTCGGTGGTGGGAGCGGGAGCGGGTTCGGGGGCGGCAGAGAGGGCAGATAGGCAGGCGGCGAGGAGGGCGTGAGCCTCAGTGAGTTCGAGCCCACAGTCCCCATCTTCTGGGAGCGGGCCGTAGACTTCCAGGAAGACCTGAAGGCGGGCGACGAGAGCAGCAGTTGGGGTGGCGCCGTAGCGCGTTGTCCTGTCGACAATTGTCTCGTCTTGGGTTGGGCCCGAGGCGGCGGCAGCGATGTGACCGAGTTCATACCCGGTGGTGGTCGTGGCGAAGCGACACTCGTGATTGAGGTCGTACTTGCCGGAGTATCGGGCGAGATCGATATCTGCGCCGTAGGGTCGGGGCCCCAGGAGGTTGGCTACCTCTCTTCTGGAGGAGCGTTTGAAGAGGACGAGATAGCAATAATCTCGTTTGCGGTGAAGCGCTCGGATGGTGCGCCAGGATCGGGTGGTAAAGTAAGTTTTAACCGGCGTTGGTACCGGGTAGGGTCCTTGTGGGACGAGGGACAGCGAGGCGGTGAGTGTGGGCCACTCAGGTTGGGGAATAAATTCCCAGGTATCTTCGGTGGACGCCATTTTGGCGTGGTGGGGGTTGTGTGGGTAGGCAGGAGTTGGTTCAACCTTAATGTAAGGCGGTGGACGATGGCCTCGGTTAGAGGGGGATAGGAGTATACGGCGGGTGGCCTAAGCACACAACAACGGTCGTACGAACTTCGGATATGAGTTCGGAACGAGGGGTGGCCGTACGTCGGTTAGGACTACGGGACGGAGCAGCGGGTACGATAAGGTACGAGAGGTAAAAGATAACAGCGTTGATTGATAGTAACAGCGGCTCCGAAGAGGAAAGAAACAGCGGTCTAAAAGACAAAGTATTCGTTCACCTATTTACTAGTAAGGTTGAACAAGGAGAGAAGGAAAGAAAGACAAAGGAGACGACGAGCGATATATATACAAGGCAACATGACTAATCCGCATATGAAAAACTCTTCCCTGTTCCTTCCTTCCGATTCCATCCCTTTCCAACCCGACTCTTGGCGCGCCGTGACACCGAATGCAATGATTGTGCCATGTCTAAGGGAAGGCATAAAACTCAGTGTGTGAGGTTGATTGGTGGTAATGATGATTATATCGCATCCTATCGTTGCGGAGCGTGCGTTCAACGCACTCGTGCTTGTAGTTTAGTTAGTCGTTAAGATTAATAAGAATCTGTTTGTAACTTAAATGAATTTCTTGTCTTAACATTCGTGCCGGTTCATAATAGTCGTTCGTGTAAATTGTGATTTGTAATCGTAGCCATTCAAATCAATCGTCTGTGTAAATTGTTATCCAGGATCGTAGCCATTTGAATCAAGGGAAAAGGTCTAATATACTATGAAATCGCCCTGGAACACCCGAATATACCACAATTCAGTGCGCAACGCTGTCTCATCAACCAAACCCGTACTATAAGTCTAAATTTAGGAGTGACTAGCTTTACATGTCCTAGCATTATGCCCAACTCCCCCGCAACTGCTAAATTTCTGCTTGCTTGCAGGAACTTCTTCGCCATTGGCTCTTCTTGCATAATTTAAAGCCGTCAAACCACGGTCACCCTTTTCTGCCCTTCTCTTTTTAGGCCGGCCTGGCATCCTTTTTGTTGTTGGAGGTTGACATAGGTGAGGCTCTGTCTCGAGATTCTCAATACTTACTGGTCTCCAATTTGTCATATAGGTATTCCTCCAAGTCGCAACCGATAAAATCTGAGGGAAATATGAGTTAGGTGCTTGGTTGATAGCGAGAATACAAGCTCAAGCATGTGAGCATGGACTCTGGTTTTCTTGGAATTTGGTGCATGTGGAAGTACGGGTGTTCACTAATAAAGTATGTTAGAGAATCGGAAAAGTAATAAATTGGAAAATTCAGAAAAGTCTTACAATTCACTATGTAAACTTTGTCGTTCCCCCGCTCTCTGTCTAGTCTTTGTTGCACCTCTCCGCCATATGGTCCAGCCATCCGAACTGTATTGCTTCGTGCCCAAACATTGCTTCTTTCCGCCTCAATTGTGCAAAAAGAAGTGAATAGAGTTGGAGTACTAGTAGCCTCTGAAAGGCGGCGGAAACGGACAGCCATTTGGGAATGCCAAATCACATTCAATAAATCAAGTATTGAAAGCTCTCGTTGGAGTTTGAGGCTATGATTCATCGACTCGACAATATTGGAGGTATTATGCCCATACCTACAACCACGGAAAAAGCAGTTACCCACATTTCCCTATCAATTGATTGTAGGTAATCAGCGGCTGCTGGTTTTTCTGTCCGCAAAAGATGCATCTGTTCCTCATATTTTTGTTGGTTTTTAGCGTTCGCAATCTTCGCGAAGTAAGTATCGGTAAGACGCGACCCATGTCGTGTTCTGAAATTCTCGCGTAAATGAAAACAACAAAAGGCGCGTGTAATACGCGGACCTAAAACCATATCTGCAGACATCAATCCCATATCCCTATCGCTGATAAAGGTCGCCTCAGTGACTTCGGGAATTGCAGCACGCAAATGTGTCATGAAATAAACCCAGGAATCCTTATTTTCCCCTTCCACAACTGCCCATGCAAGTAAGACCACATGATTATTTGCATCGATTGTTACAGCCAACATAAGAGTTTGTACAAAACGCGCTTTACAGAAAGTACCATCGACAGCGACGAGTTTCTGACATTGTTGGAAGGAAGACCGTGCTTCACTTGGTGAAATAAAGATCCGATGAAATCTATTTATTTGCAAATTATTTTCGGCGTCACTGTAATCTGGTTTTGTTTCCATGTTGCAATACACAAATGGATTTTCTGCTCGGAGGGTACGGAGGTAGTCGGGAAGCTGGGAATATGCATGTTGCTCATATTCCAGCTGATTGTTGGATAAGGCAGCACAGTCTCGTTGAGCTGCCTTGTATTGTATCTGCTCACTAAAGTGCACCTGTATTGTATCGATAATTTCCTTGGGCGTTGTCTTTTTGGTCACAATCAAGTGATTAGGAATCTGTCGACATAGCCAGGATTGAGTATTTTGTGTGCCGCGGGTGGTAGCTGCTGAGCCAACACAAATATGTGTAGAGGAGAGACGAGATATCTTTACATCTTGCTGTTGGGTCAAGGACGCGTAAACTTTCCATGGACAGTCGTTCATCTCATCACCCGCTCGAGAACGGACAGTTTTGCATCTGTAATCCACCCGAGACTTGTCCTTCAAGAAAATACGGTATTCAAATTTGTCTGTAATAGACCAATCCTGTACCCACTCCTTTAACATTTCGAAGGACCCAAAGAGCTGTCCAATTTGAAGAGGACTTGTGGGCATTGTAACGGTTAGGGTAGGAAAACGAGTGATATTGTATGAAAGTGTCTGTAGAATGATTAGAAGAGGGTTCAACAACAGTACGAATGGGACCTTTTTATAGTAAAAACAACCGGAAATCACCCATTTCCTGCGGATCCATTGCCAAAACAAAACTAGAAACCAAACAGAACTGCCAGTCAAACGAAACGGAAACGAAACGGTCGAACAAAACGTCGAAACGAAACGGCTTAATTAAACGAAGTAGTCCCACCAAATACTCTGCCTATGGAGCAGAGGAAAATCAAGGTCTTGATGGGTACAGGCCCAGTGGGCCAATAGCTACCGACAGCTATGGACAGCGAAACACTTGGTAAACAAAACAATGTTAGCAAACCAAACTGATTCGGTAAGTAAACCAAAAGGGGAAGGAGAATAAGAGCCTGAAAAAATAGAGCTCAAAGAGGTATGGTGGGGTTTGGTTGATGAGACAGCGTTGCGCACTGAATTGTGGTATATTCGGGTGTTCCAGGACGATTTCGTAGTATATTAGACCTTTTCCCTTGAATCAATCGTCCGTGTAAATTGTTATCCATGATCGTAGCCGTTTGTATGCATTGTCCAAGTTATATGATGGTGAGTGTTTTGGTTTGGGTGAGTAAGACTCTCCTCCACCAGTACGTTCAAACCTACCGAGGTTTGTGCTACCGCTCGTGACGGGCGTGCAATAGGTGTTTCTGCACCGTCACGTTTCCGGGCCATGCTTGGCCGTTTAGCTATGCGCTCTGCGGTGGCTAACTCTTCATAGGGTGGGGGTACAGGCTCTTCTGAGTCCAAAATACGTCGTACTTCCTCTGATGGGGGCAGTACTTCCATATTCGCTCTCCTTAACCCCGACTTCATGAACGGTGATGTCCAAAGTTCTGATACGTTCCCGTTGATATGCGCACGTACGAGGCGCTGTCGATAAGGTGCACAAGAGGCTTTCCTTTAGTGTCTGAGAGCCTATAGGTACCCAAAGGCATACAAATATCTACGTTATATGGTCTATACCACCTGGCTTCAAACTTCTGTGGCCCTTGGTGCCGTATGAGGATGTAGTCGACTTGTTTAAACTCGTTCGGTTTAATCAATGTATCACGTTCCCTCGTAGCGTTCAATGCACGCGTGTAAGTCGCTTCGTTTGCCTCTAGCCGCGCGTTTTGGTGTTGTATCAAACGGTTCTCAGGGTTCTCAATTCGTGTATCTGACGGACGCGGCGGGTTGTCATCGGACGGTAGGATCCGGTGCTTGCCATACAAGAGATAGAAGAGACTCAACTCAGTCGTGGCGTGAACTCTAACTCTGCAAGCAAACAGTGCTTGTACCAGGTACTGATCCCATACCTTAGTTGGTTTACCCATAAGGTACTTGGTTAACATTCTGCCGATCGTGCCGTTAAGATTCTCCACCTTACCATTTGTTCTCGGGTGATACGGTGTAGTCGTTCGATGCCGAGTTGATAGTTTCCTTAAGTAGTGAGCCACAACAGGTGCTAGAAGATTAGCTCCATTGTCTGACAATAACTCCTTGGGTGGTCCGTAATGACAGAAAATCTCATTGTGTAGGAAGTCAGCTATTGTCTCTTGTTTCGCATCCTTGACCGCCTTAGCTACCGGCCATCCCGTAGCATAATCGACGGCCGTTATTATCCAACAATTGCCATCTGGGGTACTAACTGGCAGCTGGTCAATAAGATCAATGGTCCAGTGATCGAACGGCTGAATCGTACGGGAAGCCATGTGCTGTGGCTTTTCCGTCTCTTGTCCGGGCCGTTGACGCTGCGATGTCTGACAGTTTGGGCATCCCGTAACGAACGCTTTGACATCCTTCTCCAAAGTTAGCCATCATCCTCTATATCTCAACACTCCACCTAAGCCTGGCATGCCTAAGTGTCCATACTCTCCATGCATTCTCTCAAGAAAATCAGCTATGAATAGCTCCTCAATGTACGGGGCGTTCCCGTTTGAGCCGAGAATACGGTGTAAGTATTCATACTGCAGGAAGAACTTGTCTTCGTTTTTAAGAATAACATTCCGAAGATGATTGTCTGTAGGGAGTATCTTGTCTTTAAGATACTCTATCATTCCAGTTATCCAGCGCAGCTCCGTACGTTCAACTATTGCGCCAATAAAGTCCGGCCGTCTACTGAACGCGTCGGCTACCACGTTTACTTCTCCCCTGCGGTACTTTATGTCTAAGTCAAACTCTGAGAATTCAGATAACCATCTAGCTAGTCTCTTTCAGGGAGCCTTAGTTGTCTTTAAGTACTTGAGACTCTCATGATCCGTAATAACCGTAGTCGTTTGACCGTTGTCGATTGTTACGTGGGGGCCGTAGGCGAAACAGAGGAGGTCCAAGGAACACAACCGAGGCAGGAGGCCTAGAGGTAGACTCTAAGCAAGCGAAGTATCTTGAAACCCTTTTGGTCGTCGAGACCAAAAGATCGTGGACTATGAACTATAGAGGAATAAAGTATTGGTATTCCTTAAAATACAGGAGGTTGCGTGAAGAGAAAAGGAAAGGAAGAGAAACTAAACAGAGAGCGAACACAGGGCTCTTTATATAACCGAATAACCCCTGTCCGAGTATGACAAATACAATCGCTTAAGGAAACATATAGAATACAATGGAAACGAATAGAACCCAATAGAAAACCCATGACTCATCCGTTGACAAGTGCGACCACACTTCTCTTCACTCCACCATCGCTTATTCCCTTACGTCCCGTGACGCCATAACATCGATGTAGTATCGCCACGTATGGAGAGCGTGCTTACTAGCTAACAGCTCCTTCTCATGTACTGGGTAGTTGAACTCTGCTGGTGTTAAACGTCTTCCATCGTACGCTACCGAATGTAGGCGGTTATCCTTTGTTGACTTCTGTAGGAGCACACAACTAATCGCAAAGTCGCTAGCATCTGTCTCGATCGTCGACGGTGACAAGACGTCTGGTTAAAGCAGTACAGGAACTGATGTTAAGCAGTTCTTGAGTGTATTGAATGCACTCTCACAGGAAGCATTCCAAACAATCTTCCTGTGTTTTTGTTTCCTGGCTACTGGGTTGTCTTCCTTAAGTAGGTGGAATAGCGGTCCTGCTATGTTCGCGAAGTGCCATACAAATCGCCTATAATAAGAAGCAAGGTCAAGAAATTGTCTGACTTCATGCACTGTAGATAACATAGGCCATTTCCTGATGATATCCAGTTTCCCTAAGGTGGGAAGAATCTCTCCACCCCCAACAATGTGTCCACAAAACTCTAATCTCTCCTCCAAAAAGGTGCATTTAGACGGCTTGGCATGCGGTTGGTTCTTTGCCAATGTAAGGCGGTGGACGATGACCTCGGTTAGAGGGAGATATGAGTATACGGCGGGTGGCCTAAGCACACAACAGCGGTCGCAAGAACTTTGGATACGAGTTCGAAGCGAGGGGTGGTCGTACGTCGATTAGGACTACGAGATGAAACAGCGGGTACTATGAGGTACGATAGATAAAGATAACAGCGTTTATTGGTAGTAACAGCGGCTCCGAAGAGGAAGAAAACAGCGGTCTAAAGACAAAGTATTCGTTCACCTATTTACTAGTAAGGTTGAACAAGGAGAGAAGGAAAGAAAGACAAAGGAGACGACGGGTGATATATATACAAGGCAACATGACTAATCCGCATATGAAAACTCTTCCCTGCCCCTTCCTTCCGATTCCATCCCTTTCCAACCCGACTCTTGGCACGCCGTGACAGCCAATGTCTCGAGCACGATGGATACATGCGCGCGGTGATCAGCGAGCGTTTCAGAGTAAATAAGGATGTCATCAAGGTATACCAAGACAAATTTGTTTAGATAAGGGCGTAAGACAGTGTTCATGAGCATTTGAAACTTCGCCTGTGCGTTCGTAAGACCGAAAGGCATGGCTAGAAATTCAAACTTCCCATGTCTTGTGTTGAAAGCTGTCTTATGTACGTCCTCCTCTGCAATCTTGACTTGCCAGTAACCAGATGTTAGATCAATTTTGGTAAGATGATGAGCATTTGAAAGCCTGTCCGAACATTCTTGAATTCTAGGTAACGGGTATCCGTTACGCCACGTCACGGCATTAAGCGCTCGGTAGTCTATGCACATTCTCCATCCACCATCCTTCTTCTTGATGAATAAGACTGGAAATCCCCAAGACCTTGATGATTCTTTTATAAGCTTCTTGTCTAGAAGATCTGCAACTTGTCTTGTCTGCTCATCTAAATGGACCGGTGAGCCCCTGGATGGCCGAGTGGGTAGGCTTCCAGGTTGCCATATTGTCCCGATGAGGAAATTTCCGAGGGTTGACAAGGTTGCAGGTTCGAATCCTGCCGGGGCGAGGACTCAGGGGATATTAACCGTGGTTTCCTTTCCTGGCTTGGCATGTGGGTGGGTTTCTGCTCGTGAAGAGAGTTTTCCCAGTCCCGGCGCCCAAATGAGACATGTAGAGAAAAATGCGGAGGAGTGTGACTAAGTGAAGGTGACGAGCTTAAGTGCTCGGTTGGGGTAGTCCATTAGGTCCATCATGGATCGAACCCTCCAGGTGAAGCTTAGATAGGATAGTACGCCGCCATAGACTACGGTCTGCATGCGAGTATGAATTAAACATAAAAAAAAAAAAAAAAAAA
>VOVZ01000083.1:7761-67141 GCA_008079325.1 Morchella conica | reverse complement strand
AAAGACAAAGTATTCGTTCACCTATTTACTAGTAAGGTTGAACAAGGAGAGAAGGAAAGAAAGACAAAGGAGACGACGGGTGATATATATACAAGGCAACATGACTAATCCGCATATGAAAACTCTTCCCTGCCCCTTCCTTCCGATTCCATCCCTTTCCAACCCGACTCTTGGCACGCCGTGACAGCCAATGTCTCGAGCACGATGGATACATGCGCGCGGTGATCAGCGAGCGTTTCAGAGTAAATAAGGATGTCATCAAGGTATACCAAGACAAATTTGTTTAGATAAGGGCGTAAGACAGTGTTCATGAGCATTTGAAACTTCGCCTGTGCGTTCGTAAGACCGAAAGGCATGGCTAGAAATTCAAACTTCCCATGTCTTGTGTTGAAAGCTGTCTTATGTACGTCCTCCTCTGCAATCTTGACTTGCCAGTAACCAGATGTTAGATCAATTTTGGTAAGATGATGAGCATTTGAAAGCCTGTCCGAACATTCTTGAATTCTAGGTAACGGGTATCCGTTACGCCACGTCACGGCATTAAGCGCTCGGTAGTCTATGCACATTCTCCATCCACCATCCTTCTTCTTGATGAATAAGACTGGAAATCCCCAAGACCTTGATGATTCTTTTATAAGCTTCTTGTCTAGAAGATCTGCAACTTGTCTTGTCTGCTCATCTAAATGGACCGGTGAGCCCCTGGATGGCCGAGTGGGTAGGCTTCCAGGTTGCCATATTGTCCCGATGAGGAAATTTCCGAGGGTTGACAAGGTTGCAGGTTCGAATCCTGCCGGGGCGAGGACTCAGGGGATATTAACCGTGGTTTCCTTTCCTGGCTTGGCATGTGGGTGGGTTTCTGCTCGTGAAGAGAGTTTTCCCAGTCCCGGCGCCCAAATGACATGTAGAGAAAAATGCGGAGGAGTGTGACTAAGTGAAGGTGACGAGCTTAAGTGCTCGGTTGGGGTAGTCCATTAGGTCCATCATGGATCGAACCCTCCAGGTGAAGCTTAGATAGGATAGTACGCCGCCATAGACTACGGTCTGCATGCGAGTATGAATTAAACATAAAAAAAAAAAAAAAAAAAATGGACCGGTGAAAGCGGATACGCCTTAACGTTCACGGGTTTAGCATCTCCGGTATCGATTGTATGGGGGGTTGAGCGTTCGGGAGGCGGGTGAGATGGTAAATCGGAGCGGAAGACATGCTGGTATTGTCTGATAATGTCTCTGAGTTCTGGATTTGAGCAGTTCGGTAGACTGTCTCCGATTGCGTTTGTTCCCGTATGTGTGCGTTGTTCACCGTTAGAGCCGTTGTGCTCTGTGTTGTCGCAGCTTCTTATTAGAAATAGGCACATTCTGTATGTCTCTTCCGGATTGCTCTTTTCACTGACTGACAGGACATGAGGTTGACTGATTCCTGGTCGTCCTTGCTGTTTCGAAGAGCGCGGTGGTAATTGCCTGGCTGGAGTATATGCGTACGTCTGTGGTAATCTTTGAGTGTAAATTCTAGAGTTGTCCAGTCTGTAAAGGGGTTCACAGCTCTGAACCATTCCATTCCCAAAATAATGTCAAATTCTAGCAACTCTATAACACGGCATTCAAACGTTCCCATGTACGTTCTCATTCGAAGCGGAACTGTAGCCTGACCCAAGACAGAAATCTTCTTTCCATTGGGTAAGACAATCTTCTCTTTCTCTTTATTAGGCTTCAACTTAAGCCTCAACTTCTCTGCACTTCTATCACTCACATACATCCTGGATGCACCAGAGTCCAGCAGAACTCAGATATCTTTTCCTCCGACGGAACCGTCCATTACGTGTTACGTGGGGGTTGTAGGCGAAACAGAGGAGGTCCAAGGAACACAACCGAGGCAGGAGGCCTAGAGGTAGACTCTAAGCAAGCGACGTAGAAACCCTTTCGGTCGTCGAGACCAAAAGATCGTGGACTATGAACTATAGAGGAATAAAGTATTGGTATTCCTTAAATACAGGAGGTTGCGTGAAGAGAAAAGGAAAGGAAGAGAAACTAGACAGAGAGTGAACACAGGGCTCTTTATATAACCGAATAACCCCTGTCCGAGTATGACAAATACAATCGCTTAAGGAAACATATAGAATACAATGGAACCGAATAGAACTCAATAGAAAACCCATGACTCATCCGTCGACAAGTGCGACCACACTTCTCTTCACTCAACCATCGCTTATTCCCTTACGTCCCGTGACGCCATAACAGATCAGGTCCCCCTCCGAGGCCTAACTCCTGGTAGGCTTTGGCTTGTTCCGATATCGTTGGTGAAAGTCTTTGACCAGGTCGGGGGAGTGTTCAAGGTCGTCAGAAGGTTGCCAGGATGGTTCGGGATAACCTTGGTACCGAACCAAGTACTCCAATCTTCTCCGTCGTTTCCTCGAGTCCAATATAGCTTCGACCTCCCACTCCTCTTGTCCTTCAATCTCCACTGGGGGTGGAGGCAGTTGCTGTTGCCCTGGGACCGGGTCACTTGCGGCCGGCGAGAGTAACGAGACGTGGAAGACGGGGTGAACCTTCATGGTACATGGTAGGTCCAATTCGTACGCGTATGGACTGACAATCCTCTTGATATTGTAGGGTCCCACGCGCTTCCAATCGAGTTTCTTTGAGGGTCGTTTTGTATTGATGTGCCGAGTAGATAGGAATACCTTATCTCCTAAAGAGTATCGAGGTGCTGGTGAGCGATTGACGTTGGCGGTATCCTCCGCTATCTTCTGTGCCCGAAACATCTCATCCTTCAAGAAGTCATAGACAGCCTTCATATCCCTTGCGATCCCATTTGCTTGATCCTCTGCCGTGGTCTGTCCATGTTCCAAAGGGCCAAAGGTCATACGCGGGTGTCGCCCGGTGTTGGCGAAGAAGGGCGAAACTTGTGTGGTTTCCGAGGAATGGTTGTTGGCTGCGAACTCTGCCATCGGCAACATGGACAACCAGTCGTCTTGTTGGTATGATACATAACTCCGAAGGTACTGCTCCATAACTGCGTTGAACCGTTCAGTTTGACCGTCTGTCTGTGGGTGGAAAGCTGTTGAGTATCGTGGTGATATTTCTAACCGATCGCATAAGGATTGCCAAAACTCAGCGGTGAATTGGGTTCCCATGTCTGATACTATTGTTTCGGGTAGACCATGTAGCTTCCAAACATATTCCAGGTAGAGTTTAGCTGTCTCCCGGGCGTCGACCTCCTTGGTTGTCGGTACTAGGTGTCTCATCTTGGTCAACCGATCGACTACCATCAGGATCGCATTGTATCCCCCACTCTCCGGTAGGTCCGTAACGAAGTCCATCGATACATCTGTCCACGGTCCATCTGGTATGGGCATTGGTCGTAATACCCCGTATGGCGCGTTCCGGGACGTCTTGCTTCTGGTGCAGACTTCGCAGTTTCGAACGTATTGATCGACGTACTTTCGCATCTGTGGCCAGTAGTACTCTCGGCTCAATAACTCCAAGGTCTTTGCTCTACCCGGATGTCCGGCTGATGGTTTGTCGTGATGTTCCCTAACTAGTCGTAAACGAAGGTCACTTACTTCCGGTACGTATAGCGTGCCTCGGTATAGGAGTCGGCCATTTCCGTCTTCGGAGCATTCGGCTAGCGATATTTTCTTCGAGTGTTTGACCCCGTTCCGAAGTAGCGATAAGATTTTGTTCGGGAAACTATCAACCTAGTAAGCATTCGAAAACAATTCCTCCACAGTAGACATTCCTTCAGCGGGTTCATTTGATAAAGAGCCCGCAAACAAACTTAGCTTTGCATCTAAATTCTTGCTCTTTATAACCACTTGGCTTTGGTGAGCCAATCTTTCATCCCCCGCCTTAGGGAAGTCTCCTGGCTTCCTAGTCAATGCGTCGGGTTTCCCTCCTTGTTTTCCTGGTCGGTATTGAATAATGAAATCGAAACGTGACAAGAATTCTGACCATCTCGCTTGACGACGGTTTAACAGTTTGGTGGTCATAAAATATTCCAAATTCCGGTGATCCGTTAACACTTTAATTGGGAACTGGGCTTCCAGGTTGTATCGCCAGTGTTCAAAACATCGAATTATCGCTAAAAGTTCCTTATCGTATATTTCGTAGTTGCATTCTGCTGGACTGTGCCTTTTGTTGAAGAAGGCCACCGGATGTAGTATTTCTTCGTCATCGCGTTGCGAGAGTATTCCTCCTGACACGTAATCAGAGGCGTCCGTTTCTACGGTAGTCTCTCGTTCCGGGTCAAAGTGTCGAAGGATTGGTGCTGTTGTGAATGCAGTTTTGAGGTTTTGGAAAGCCTGTTCTGCCTTGTCTGACCATTCGAATTTGACCCCTTTCTTGATCCATTCCTGCCTTGTCGCCTCTTTGGTTAAAGCCGTCAAGGGCATCGCGATTTTCGAATATCCGTTAATGAAACGCCGGTAGAAGTTTGCGAACCCGAGGAACCCTTGTACTTCTTTTACACTTTCCGGTGTTTCCCAATTCATAACTGCTGACACTTTCTCCTGATCCATTTCGATACCTTCCGGGGTGAGGATAATTCCGAGGTACTTTGTCTTTTGAACATAGAACTCGCACTTTTCCGGTCGGAGATGAGCTTTGTTGGCGTGTAGAAGATCGAGTATTTTGCGGACGTGGATTCTGTGTTCTTCTAGGGTCTCGGAATATATGAGGATGTCGTCCAAGTAAGCAGTGACAAATTGGTACAGGTGAGGACGGAGAATGTCGTTGATCCACCGTTGAAATGTCGCCGGAGCATTGGTTAGTCCGAAGGGCGTAACTTGGTATTTGTAATGTCCGTATCTTGTCCGAAATGCTGTCTTCCATTCGTCACCTTCGGCTATCCGTATTTGATTGTATCCCCAGCGGAGGTCGAGCTTGGTATAGTACTTGGCCTTCGATAGTCTTGCCCAGGTTTCTTCCATCAAGGGGAGAGGGTATCTATCCTTCACAGTAATCTCGTTCAACCCTCGGTAGTCCACACATAATCGTAAGGTCCCATCGTTCTTTTTGACAAAGATAATTGGTGCTCCTGCCGGGGAAGTGCTATTCCGGATCACACCTCTAGGAAGGTTCTCTTTGATGTACTCCCATAAGGCTTTGAGTTCCGTTTGTGTCATGTTGTACATCGGTTTGAAGGGTGGCTGCTTATCCCCTTGTAGTACTATGTGATGATCGTAGAGGGTTCGGTGTGGAGGTAGAACTGATGCATCAGCTTCTTCGAATAAGGGCAATAGGTCGTGATTTTCTGGAGGTACAATTTGGCGAATGTCAATGGGCGTCTGGTCTATAGCAGAGAGGTGGATCAGGTGGGCGCCCGTGTGTAGCTGTTGAACAATCTGTCGAATCGAGGCCGGTGCTTTGCTAAGTCCAGCGAGGTCTATTAGGTTCCACTCTGGGGCTGGTATGGAGATTCCCCTTGCGACGATTGGTTTCCTTTCGACACAGCAATGTTGGCAGCAGGCTGGTGAGTCGAAGACCAGTTTGTTCTTTTTCGGTCGCAGCTTGACATCGTGTCTTCGCATCCATGGTATCCCCATTACAATCGGGTATGATCCTAACTGGGTAACGAAACATGGTGCTTCTTCGCGGTGTCCGTGTATGTCGAGATCGAGGGTAACGAAGTGGGTGATCTTGCCTGATCGAATGGGCCGTCCATCGATGACATCAACTCGTCGGGGTATTTTCAATGGCGTCATGGTAAGTTTATGGTGGCGTACAAAAGATTCGTCTACGAACGCGTATCCTGAGGCTCCGGTATCAATGAGAGCAAAGGTGGGTACAAAAGTATTTTTATTTTGAGAAACCGAACAGGTTACTACAAATTGATTCCCATCCATTTCCTCCTCTGATACCGAACAAGTAGAAATACGCATCTTAGAAAAATCCTCAAAGGGTCCCTGGGTTATGCCACTTAAGCCAGGGACAAATCTTTTGCCGACTCATTGTCTGAGTCTTGTCCTTCCTCCACCCTCATCGCCGCTCCCCTCATCGTGTATCTCCTCTGCCCTCCACCCTGTCCCCTAGCCTGAGGACAGTTCCTTACCAGATGTCCGACCCCCCCACAATAAAAACACCTTCCTTCTGCCAAGCGAGCGTTTCTTTCCGTAGGAGTGGGGCGACGACGGCCCCCCGAGAGATCCATAGGCGCATCACCACCGGGCGCGAACGATGGATGAGTAGGCGCAGGTGATGCCTGGTTCGCGGGAGCAGGAGCAGGAACATATGGGCGCGAAGGTTGTGCCGCGGCAGGTACTGTGCGTTGGGCGACAGGGTTACTGTTGCTGGTGGTAAACAGGTGTCGCTTACCCAGCCTAGCCTTGATGGCCCGTTGCCTGTTGTCCAACCGTTGTGAAAGGGTTGCACAGCCGTCAACCGTAGTGGGAGTTTCGTGGTGTACCATCGCCTCCATTAGTTCCGTGGAAATCCCTTCCAACAAGCACTCCACCCGAGTAATCTCGTCAAAACCGGATTCTGAGGCATGTCGTTGGAACTCGGCGAAGTAGTCGGAGAAGGCGTGGTTTCGCTGGCGCATATCCCTCAAGTTTCGACAGGCTGTGTAGACCCTGTCCGGATCACCAAAAGCAGTGTCTAAAATCTCATAAAACCGTTCCATAGATGGTAGGTTAATGCCATCATCAGTGGTGTATGCGAGGAACTGGCTGGCAGCGATGTCTTCGAGACGACCGAAGGCATAAGACAACTTGGACTGCAGGCTCGGGAAGCGGTCGGCATTCCCTAGGAGTTTGATCCTCATCTGTTGCTTAAATAAGTGTAACCGGGCTCGGTCCTGGTCGCCCCGAAAGATCGCAGAGTCGGATAGCTTTTCTGAACGATGGGTAGTGGTGGTAGGGGCTTCTACGACTGGGGGTGCTGCTGCATTTGGAGGGACTGCTGGTTGCTGCTGTTGGGCTGCAGCTAGATCTCGTTGGAAGGCATGCCTTGCCTCCTCTCCTTGTGCATAAGCCGCTCGACACCGTTCCAGGAGCGCAAAGGTTTGGGCATTGGCATGGTCAGCATCGAAGGTTGGATACTGTTCGAAGTAGATACGGAGCTGTTCCGACAACTCCTCGTAGTCAATAGGGTTCGACATGGTAGGCTATGGTCTAAATGTTGTGTTGGTTGGCGTTGGAGACGCAACCTAGTGTTACGTGGGGGTCGTAGGCGAAACAGAGGAGGTCCAAGGAACACAACCGAGGCAGGAGGCCTAGAGGTAGACTCTAAGCAAGCGAAGTATCTTGAAACCCTTTCGGTCGTCGAGACCAAAAGATCGTGGACTATGAACTATAGAGGAATAAAGTATTGGTATTCCTTAAATACAGGAGGTTGCGTGAAGAGAAAAGGAAAGGAAGAGAAACTAGACAGAGAGTGAACACAGGGCTCTTTATATAACCGAATAACCCCTGTCCGAGTATGACAAATACAATCGCTTAAGGAAACATATAGAATACAATGGAACCGAATAGAACTCAATAGAAAACCCATGACTCATCCGTCGACAAGTGCGACCACACTTCTCTTCACTCAACCATCGCTTATTCCCTTACGTCCCGTGACGCCATAACATTACCGCCAAATCGGTATTTCCTGGTGCATCCACCACACAGACTCGCTCCATTATCTCCTGGAGCCATTGCAACCCGCTGCCGGCCCCATTCATCCCCGGTGACGGCCATTGCGGGTTCGTATCATGGTCGAGCGTAGGACCCTCTACGCCCGACCCCGTCCATTTCCCGAGCGGAAGTTCCGTGAACGAGAAGGATGGACATTACCAGAGTTGATGTTGAATGTAACATCGTCCCGTTGCCGCCCGTGCTGGGCCAGCTAGTGTCTGGGTGCTGTGCATTCAGCACTCCTGTGGGAATCCAAACCACAATTGTAACAGAGTTTGTTTGGAAAACAATGATCTTTCCATTCCTTGGATCCCTTTTGCATACTTGGGGTACCATACCCAATGGCATTAAAGCGTTGACGACCGTTCCCGTAACCATTACCAGAGCGTGCATTATGGTTTAATGAGTTGAAGTCTCCTCTGCCGTTTGAAGCGGTATTGGGTCTGGAGTTGTAGTTGTGCCTAATGTGCCACTTACGGGCGATACGGTCGCATAGCTGAATGTACTGTAAGAGATCTTCAGGGTGGTCAAGAATCTTATCCACCTCATCCAAGACATGATCTCTAAGACCCGTCTTAAAGCGTTCCTTAATCTCGTAGTCGCGCGGACGTTGCGGTAACTGGTCTGCTAGGTCCAGCAAATCAATGGCAAACTCACTGACTGACTTGGTCTTTGGTCTGTCTGAGTTTGTTGTACTGTTGCCTTAGACGATCGTTAAGGTCGAAGTCGGTGCACGCTCCGCGAACGACCGAGAAGAACGATTTGAGGTCGGTAATCTGTTCCAAGGAACCATTGGTGGTTTCATGCATACGTTTTCGAACCGCCCAAACACGTTTTGCTCTCCCAGTGTGAAAAGATGCAGCCATTTGAATGCGCTCAGCTTCGCTCCGGAATTCTCCTCTGATTGTGTAGAACTCAATGTGTTCTCTGACACCTGCAATCCAATCTTGACAGGCCGTACCGGCTCGCTTTCCATCGTAAACTTGAGGTGGCTTCATTTTTAGCAAGCCAGAGTTTGTCTTTGTGGGCATGCTATGAAGTGGGTTGTTGGCGCACGTACCGGTAACATTATCGGGTTTGAGGTCCATAGGAGTGGGATTTCTGGAGGGAGGTGCTGAATGAGGGGAATTGGGTCAAAGGTTAAGCCCATGGATTGTATCTCCTAATTCTTCAATCTGATCTTGAAGCATAGAGGTTGCACCAGTAGTTTGAGAAGGATTGTTTGTATGGGTTGGTTCAAGGTTTGGACTGTGGAAGCCACCGTCCATATCGGCCGTGCCGGTGTCGTCTCGCATCGAGACTGAATGGTCAGATAAACCAGGCATGTTGTTGTCGTTATCGTAACGGTACGTGGTGAATCGAATACGGTCTGGGGGTATCGCTACTGAACTGTGGTGCTATGATCCGTAGGAAGCAAACCTTTTGAGTGTACCGAATGGCTACGGGATAGCACGTCGAGAGCGTAGCGAAAGAGTGGTTGACTATGTTAAACCACAGAGGCACTCACAGTGAGTGATGGGTAACTCTCACCGAGTAATGGGCAGAATCTCAATATAAACAGACAGACTTCACCAAGTCTTACAGGGTGTTGTAACTATACAACTAGGCGGACGCGACAAAAGGGTCCTTCAGTGTTTCCCCTGAGGCTTACTTCGATGTAATCCTCGACACTAAACAACAAGGCAGGTATCGGCTACCGGTGCGTAATAACCGGTTGGAGGTTATTCCAATCGGCAAATGGGGACTGCGTACGCGAGTCGGGCGTTCGCGCTCGGAGAATTTCTGCGGAGAAAAAGAAACTTTTGGTTGTAAAAAGAAATTTTCAGAGGCAGAAAAAAATGACGAGTAACTCCGGTGTTGCTACCATAGATGTGGAATTCGGGTACGACTTGCTTAATTCATTACTATATACATAAATAGTTCAGTTATACTAATAGGCAGGCGGCCAAAGGGTGGTCTCAAGTGTAGGATTTGTGGGTGTGTGTGGGTGACGGTTTGTGACCGTACCCACTACTAGCAGCAAGAATCCTAACCCTGGGGCCTTTACCCTTCGACATTTACCCTTCCGCCTGAGCCCTACCACAGGGCAAAGGAAGCCGGGCCTTGTCATGTTTTGCGCTGGGAGGTCCGGAGTCTGTTTTGGTGGCTCGGTGAGTGTTTATCATTGGCTTGGCTTGCTTCGTTGCATGCAGCTTAAATGTTAAATCCAGTCTGTACGTCAAATCTTGGTATTTAATGTCCGCCACTTCAATGCTCACAATAATTTCAGTGTTGCTCCGCTCTGGAAGGTTTTATGAAGATTTAGAAAGTCATCCTCGCGTAAAATGTACACAGCCTATTTTATTCTGCACAATCACCAGCGGACTTCCCTAAAATTCGACTGTTATCATCGAAGGTGAAAAGAAACAAAACGAGATGGTGAGGGCAGGGAAGAGAAAATGGGTGTTGGATTTGGACATTTTGCATCCAGCCGCCTGGAAAACTTACTTCATATTCAACGAGCAAGAAGTACTTTGCCAATCCGAAGTCCTCCAGCTATCTGAATACATAAACAGCGACAATAAAATAAAAAAAAAAAAATTTCAAGCATTTTGCATATTGCTGGCCCACTTGACATACCCTTCACGCGTAAGCGATTTACATCTTCAATTTGGATGGGGGCCAGAAAGAACCTCACGGATTTCAATACCTTCCTCAAGTACATATACGATATATAGAAGAATTTATTATTTTTCAATGAGAATCTTCTGTAACCGTGACTTGAACGATTGGCATCTTGAACACTAGCAATTCGCGAAAAAGATGCACCATTGGGAACCTACTGGGTGTTTGTAAATGGTACTGTGTACCGCATAGAAAGACACATTTGCGGATAGGAGTCAGTATATAACGGTTGGAAAAGGGGTCATTATCTCAAATATCAAGCTATTGTAGCTCCCGATTGGTTAATTATTCATTTATACGGCCCAGTAGAAGAATGACTGCAAGATTCTATGATTCTGCTACAAATCTACGTCTCTGGTGAGAATAGTTTTGGAATGGGTATTCAAAGAAAGAATTCTACAGTTCGCATATTGAGATTATTTCAAGAGTCAAAAGACTTTACTCTCTCCGGTTGGTTTACAGTAAATTGTACCAATACTTTTACACAATGCAAATGTTTGCTTGCGTCAACCTCAAATACCAAAATACTTTGCTTTTGATGTTATATCTAAAGATTTTTCCTCACAAGACATACCAGCGCTTGCTAAACCCCTTTCATGGGAAGACTATTTCTATTTATCGAATAGGAATCAAGACTGAAAACAAGTCCCAGGATTTCCCCTGTAACGGTTTCAAATTACATTTACCAAAAGATTTACATCATCTGGTTCTGTTCTGTCTCTGTTCATTGTCCCTATGAATTGCTTCAATCAAATTATCCAACTTCCCGCATATACCCTGATGCTGTTCTTCTTATCCGCTTCTCTCTCTTCCGCAACTCTTCGTTAAACTTCTCAGTAACCGCATTCAAATTCTTTAAAATATTCTCCATTTCAACAGATAAATTTTTGCTCTTTTGGTCGCGTGATTGGTTTGGCTGGGAGAGCTTATGGTGGTATCATTTGCCTGAGCTGATTGTATATCACTTTTATTAAACATTCCACCTAGAGATCCTTCTTTCACTACATTTCCCTGTTCCTTTTTCCGTTGCAGTTTGGCTTTTGCATTTTTAGGGATCACTTGATCAACTGAAACAGAGTCGACAAGTAGAATTATATTATCCTTATTTGAAATTAAATCTGTATCCTCTGCATTGGTACCCATCGCTTGCACTTTTTTTGTTTGTTCTTGCTATTGACTCGTCAGATGAATTTATGTTGTCCGGTTATAAATAGTATGAACCGTATTATACCCAATCAACTTACATATTCGGTCTTTACAAGAAGCTCAAGGCCGTTGAATATTCAATGATTCTAGATTCCTTGTTACGAACCAACCGCTACACCAAAGGAATGAGTCATCGGAAAGGAATGAGTCATCGGAAGTCTGGAAGGTTCTGTTGGATTAGTAATCGGTTGTAGTCTCGCCTAGCATAAAATGCTGATTGTGTCTCCTATTCTCTTTCTCTTTCTTTCCTTACGCAACATCTTGTATTCTACTTTGGGTTATTACTTTGGGGGATTTATTTCGCTTCAATACACTTCTTTACTCTCTGTCCACGTTACGTCTGCTGTCCATCATGCCCGGTGTATCCGCTGTTATCACCTCCACCGTGATGTTGTTCTTCGCTGTCCTCTCCTCGGTTATTATGCCGACCGCTGTTACCTCCGTCCTCGTACGGATCCTTATCTCTGTCCTCGTGCAGACCATCGTCCCTGCCCTTGGGTATACCGCCGCCTTACTCTTCCCCTCGGGAAACCTAACCATGTCCTTCGACCCCTCAGCTATTACCTCGCCCATGGTTCTTTACATTTCTCCTATTTCCTTCCATCTATCCTTCTTTCTGCTTTCCCTGTGGGATATTGGGTCTCGAGCTAATATCTTGTAATCTAAAAGCTGATCCTAATCTTTTTTTCTCAATACTCTGCTGTGACTTTGAACTTGAAATCATTGGTTGCTTCGCATTCCCTCAACTCCCTTCATTATTAAACGTATTGCAGAAATTCATTCTTATATCGGTTGGCGGGTGTAATCAGGACCCAATGGATGTAGCAGGCACCCAATGGGCGTAAGGGGCACCACCTGCTCGTAGCGGTCGCCATCCATGGGTTGCGGGTACCAACTGAGCGTAGCGGGCACCAACTGGGTGTATATTACGAACCCACCGCGACACCAAAGGAATGAGTCATCGGAAGTCTGGAAAGTTCTGTTGGATTAGTAATCGGTCGTGGTCACGGCTAGCATAAAATGCTGATTGTGTCTCCTATTCTCTTTCTTCTTCTTTCCTTACGCAACATCTTGTATTCTACTTTGGGTTATTACTTTGGGGGATTTACTTCGCTTCAATAAACTTCTTTACTCTTAGTCCACGTTACGTCTGCCGTTCATCATGCTCTGTGCATCCGCTGTTATCACCTTCGCCGTTATGTGGTTCCTCGCTGTCTTCTCCTCGGTTAACATGCCGACCGCTGTCCCCTCCGTCCTCGGACGGACCCTTAACTCTGTCCTCATACAGACTATCGTTCCTGCCCTCGGGTATACCCTCGCCTTACCCTTCCCCTCGGGGAATCTAATCATGTCCCTCAACTACTCAGCTCTTACCTCGCCCATGTTTCTTTACAGTGTAATATGTGCTCTGAGAGCGTAACAGAGGCTCTGAGTTTTGTGGGTGCTGATATCAGATAGATGGCGGTAATGGCGAGCTCTAATACTATGTAGCTAGCTCTGATACTATATAGCGGGGTTTCATATTTGCCAATGGGCCTAATACCAGGGAGGTGGTGGGCCCTTATAACCACAGGCAGAGGTAAGCATGATAGTAGTGACAAGGAACTGTAGCAGACATTGATGAGAAACCAGCGGACAGTGATGAAGACCTGCAGTGGACATTAACAAATTGCAACGGACAGTAATGAACTGCAGCGGACAGTGATGAAATACAGCAGACAGGGATGTGAACTGTAGTGAACAGTAGAAGTTAGTGACATCTTTTACTAGATAGCTTACTGAAGGGGAAACCTGATGATATGATTGGAAGTGATAAGCAAATGATGACATTCATCGCAATTTGAAGACCCATATCCAGATCTACATCCTGGATTCCTGGCAACACGGAGGACAAATGCATTGAGCGCAAAGTCGGCTCTGAGGGTTCCAGTAGAATAAAACTTAGTAAATAGTATCAGCAAACTGCTCGTGGTATTGTGAATAACGTGCGAAACAAAAAACAAAGGTGCAGATTTTACAAGAAAGGTGAGAAGAAGTCGCTCACTGTACTTTCTTTCCCTCTCTCCTCAGTTTCAACCTAAATGATTCGTACTCTGTTCGTTTTTGTAATCTTACTTTGACATGACTCTCAGACTCGTGATAGAAAAGAGGAGGGGGTAATTCCAAAACTTTTTATACTTTACTATACCAAATAGCTGTAGTTTTTCTTTGCTATCAGCTCTTCTCCTTGAAACTGACTGATGACGGTTCGTCCATGGCATGTTTTTTCAAAAAATTGACCTGAGACAAGAAGTCAGAATTTTTCATATGTTATGAGTTTTTTTAAAGTACGAGTCGGTACCAAATTATATAAAAAAAAAGAATTGATAATAATAATAACAAGAAGCCAATTGAAAAATGTTGATAAGTTTCTTCTCACAATAAGCTGTGTGAAAAAATAGCTACGGTACTGATATGGGATATCAATTTGTCCTTTGTCAAAATCGTAATCGTCTATCATAGCTGGAATTGGTATACTCATTGTAGCATTCTCTCGAAATGCAGGTTCAATTAGGCATCCACTAGTGCTCCTAAACCTTGGATGCTCTCGTTTACGAGTTAATTCATCTGACAACTCATGGGCTGTGGACAACATATGGACATGATTATTATCTTGCACTTGTATGGCTAAAACAATACCGATACTCCTGGTAACAGGCGTACCTCAAACGGTATTCCATGATATATCTTTCAAGATATCATTGTATTCTTTGAGTAAGCGACCAGCTTGTACCGGGGGTTATGGGTTAGTCTCAAGAACCTGTTTTGCTGGGTTGATTGTCCTGATTGGCTGACACCGGCCAAGAAGAGCACCACCACTGCCATGTCAATTGGTGAAGTTGTGAAGCTATTCATACCCCCATAACATCCGTTCGATCTCTTTTTCCACTCGTTCCACCCTTTCAAGGCCCATTCGACCTTAACAACTGTTCAATCTCCCTTGACACTGATTCAACACTTTCAAGGCCCATTCAATCTCCCTGGACACAAGTTCTACCTCCCTAGACACCTGTTCGGCCCTTTCAAGGCCCATTCGACCTCGTTAGACATCTGTCCGACCTCTTTTCACACACGTATTACCCTTTCAAGGCCCATTGAGTCTTGATACCCGTTCGACTTCCCTGTAAGTTCGTTTGACTCTTTGAAGGCTCATTCAACGTCCCTAAACACACGCTGTAGCTCCATTGAAGCTCATTTGACACCTTTGACATCTGCTTGAGCTCCCTTGAAGCTCATTCGACATTATCTGACATTAGTTGGATCTCCCTGGACACTAATTCAAGCTCTTTCAAGGCCCTTTGACCTCTATTGAAACCCGCTGGAGCACCATTGATTCGCTTTCGACCCTTGAAGCCCGTTGTCAGCCTGTGCTGTAAAGCAAAAGGGAACAAGAAGAGATCACTTTGGTGATTGAACTTTGCACAGGGAGACCACTAGAGATGAATTGGTAAAGATAATTGCTCTTTGGGATTGAAGAATGACCTGAAAGAAATAGGTTATCAGGTAGAGATAGGCTATCGTACCTGTCAAGGTTACTTTAGGAGTGTACAGGTAGGTTCAAATTCTCGTATCCTGTTACGGGCCGACTCGGGGGATACGGGGAACGGGTTCGGGGGTTCTCGGTTAGAGAACGGTAGGAGCTGAGTCAGGGTCACGTGGGTGAAAACTCTTCACCTCGTGCGGGGTCAGGGTCAGGGTTCGGGGTTACCGGGCTTGATACCGATAGAGACTAGGCGAGGTTTCCTAACGATACGATATCGAAGGGAATGGATAGAAACAGGATTAGGATGGCTCCGACTGGTATGGTATGCTAGGCGAAACCAACGGGGACTAGGACTAGGACCAAGGGGCACAACCGGGGGGGTTATACAACTCGAATTCGTAGAGGTTCAAAGACAGAAACTAGAATGTATTCCTATATAACAGGAAGTTCGGATAAGGAGAAAAGTAAGAGAGAACAAAGGGAAATTACAGCCATATATATATCCTTCAGAATCCGATGACTAATTCGCGTGACGGAAACCCACAGAAAGAAAACCCAAACGTAAACGAAATCCTAAACGAAACCTAACCAACGAAAACCTGATTACTAATCCTTCTCCTTCCCGAACTTCTCCTTGAGTCTTGGCACGCCGTTACAGATCAGGTCCCTCTCTAAGGCCTAGCTCCTGCTAGGCTGAGGCTTGCGTGGGTAGCGGGTGTGGAATTCTCGGACGGCGTCAGGGGCATGCTCCAGATCTTCCGCAGGTTGCCAAGAGGGCTCAGCATATCCTACGTAGCGGGTCAGGTACCAGAGGCGACCGTTGCGGTGGCGGGAGTCTAGGACGGCGTCGACTTCCCATTCTTCATCTCCCTCGACTTCTACTGGTGGAGGCGGTGGCTGTTGTTGTCCTGGTACAGGGTTCCGGGCGGCAAGGGACAGGAGCGAGACGTGGAATACCGGGTGGACCTTCATGGAGGCAGGCAGGTCGAGTTCGTAGGCGTAAGGGCTGACCATCCTTGTAACCGTATAGGGGCCGATCTGTTTCCAGTCCAGCTTCTTGGAGGGGCGCTTGGTTTCGAGGTTCCGGGTGGCTAACCATACTTTATCTCCGACGGAGTACCTGGGGGCGGGGACACGGTGGGCATTGGCGAACTCTTCTTGGATCATCTGGGATCTCTTCATCTCGTCACGGAGGAACTCGAATGTCTGGGACATGTCGCGTGCCAGTCCGTTGGCTCGGTCTTCGGCGGTGGTTCTTCCGTGTGTCAGGGGTCCAAAGGACATCCGGGGGTATCTTCCATAGTTGGCCTCGAACGGGGACAGGTGCGTAGTTTCCGAGATGTGGTTGTTGGTGGCAAACTCGGCGAGGGGCAGGAAGCGGGACCAGTCGTCTTGTTGGTATGAGACGTAGGCGCGGAGATATTGTTCCATCACGGCATTGATCCTTTCGGTCTGTCCATCAGTCTGGGGGTGGAAGGCAGTCGAGAACCGGGGCGAGATTTCCAAACGGGAGCAGAGCGATTTCCAGAAGTCCGAGGTGAACTGGGTTCCGCGGTCCGAGACGATAGTTTCCGGGAGGCCATGCAGTTTCCAAACGTAGTCAACGAACAGGTCGGCGAGGGCGGGGGCGTCGCATTCCTCGGTGGTCGGGATCAGATGTCGCATTTTGGTCAGACGATCAACTACTACCAGGATGGCATTGTAACCGTTACTTTCCGGGAGGCCAGTGACGAAGTCCATTGACAGGTCGGTCCAAGGACCAGCGGGGATCGGTAGTGGGCGGAGAACACCTTGGGGTCTGTTGCGGGGTGCCTTGCTACGGCGACAGGTATCACAGTTCAGGACGTATTGATCAACGTACTTCCTCATGGTAGGCCAGTAGTAGTTGCGGGACAGGAGTTCCAGGGTCTTGGCTCTTCCAGGGTGGCCGGCGGAGGGTTTGTCGTGATGCTCTTGTAGGAGCCAGAGTTTCAGTGGGTCGTGTTCGGGGACGTAGATGAGGCCGCGGTACAGGAGGACGCCCTCGGGGGACTTGGAGCATTCGCCTAGCGAGATTTTCCGGGAGTGCTTGGTTCCATTGGCGAGCATGGCGAGAACTTCACAGGGGAAACTATCTGTCTGGTAAGCTTGGTTCAACAGTTCTGTACCGGAATACGTTCTTTCAGCGGGTTCATTTGACAAAGTACCCGCTAACAAACTTAGCTTGATTCCAGGATCCAAATTTTCTCGTTTCAAAACCACCTGACTCTGGTGTTGCAACCTTTCATCCCCCTCCTTAGGGAGGTCTCCTGATCTCCTAGTCAAAGCGTCTGGTTTTCCTCCTTGTTTTCCTGGCCTGAACTGGATTACGAAGTGGAAGCGGGACAGGAACTCGGACCAACGGGCTTGACGGCGGTTTAGCATCTTGGTAGACATGAAGTATTCCAGGTTCCGGTGATCGCTAATGACCTTGATGTCGAACTGTGCGGATTCAAGGTGGTAGCGCCATTCCTCAAAGGCTCGGATTACCGCAAGGAGTTCCTTATCGTAGATCTCGTAGTTACATTCCGCGGGGGAGTGCTTCTTTGAGAAGAAGGCTACTGGGTGCAGGATTCCTTCGTCGTCACATTGGGACAAGACGGCAGCGGAGACGTAGTCGGAGGCGTCAGTTTCCACGATGCTTTCCTTGGTCGGGTCGAAGTGCCTGAGGATCGGGGCCGAGGTGAATGCTTCTTTTAGGCTTCGGAACGCTTCGTTTGCCATGGGGGACCATTGGAATTGGACACCTTTCTTTGTCAGAGCCGTCAGAGGGGAGACCACTTTGCTGTAGCCACGGATAAAACGCCGATAGAAGTTCGCAAACCCGAGGAATATTTGCACATCCTTGACGTTTGCCGGGGTTTCCCATTCCTGGATTGTGCTGACCTTCTTGGGGTCCATGCTGATGCCGGCGGGGGAGAGGATCATACCAAGGTACCTGGTTTCTTGGACGTGGAATTCACACTTCTCGGGGTTCAGGTGTACCTGGTTTTGTTCCAGGAGGGTCAGGATCTTCCGGACGTGTTCCTTATGCTGCTCCAGATTATCGGAGTAGATAAGGATATCATCCAGGTAGGCGGTGCAGAAGTCGTCCAGGTGGGGGCGCAGAACGTCGTTGATCCAGTGCTGGAAGGTGGCCGGGGTATTGGTGAGTCCGAAAGGCATCACGTTGTACTGGTAGTGGCCGAGGCGGGTCCGGAACGCGGTTTTCCATTCGTCTCCCTCCTTGATCCTGATCTGGTGGTAGCCAGATCGCAGGTCGAGCTTGGTGAAGTACTTAGCCTTCGACAAGTTCATCAGGGTCTCGGAGAACAGGGGCAGCGGGTGGCGGTTCTTGACGGTGATCGCGTTGAGTTTCCGGTAGTCCACACACAAGCGGAGGGAACCATCGGATTTCTTTACGAACAGGATCGGAGCACCGGCAGGGGACTCGGAGGCACTAATGAAGCCATTGGCCATGTTCTCACGGATATAATCTCGGAGGGCCAGGAGCTCGGCTTGGGTCATGTTGTACATAGGACCGAAGGGAGGTGAAGTTCCGTTTTCCAGGGTGATCTCATGGTCGTGGGGACGGTGCGGGGACAGGACGTTGGCGGCAGACTTCAGGAACAACCGGGAAAAACCATGGTGTTCGATGGGGACATGGGCCAGGGGGTCAGCGGGGTTCTCGAGGGCGGCGTCGATGGCTCGCAGCGAAGCGCAGAATACCATACCTCTTCCTTTACGGAGGAGACGGGTGAACTGGAATGCCTTGAGGGCGGCAACATGGATCGGGGCACGGGGCGGAGACATCTGGGACGTGATTCCCTGGGCGGTGACCGGCTGTCGGGAGACAGAACATTGGCGGACACAGGAGGGCGACGAGAAGATGATTTGGTTCTGACGGGGTCGGAGGACGAGGTCGTGGTGGCGCATCCACGGGATCCCCATTACGATCGGGTAGTGACCCAGCTTGGTAACGAGGAAGGGAGCGTATTCCAGGTGGCCTTGGATGTTCAGGGCCAGCTTGACAATGTGAGTGATGGCGCCAGACTCAACTGGTCGGCCATCGATCACCTGCAAGTGGCGAGGAGTCCGGAGGGGCGTCAGGGGGAAACCGTGGGAGCGGGCGAACGTGGCGTCGATGAAGGCATAACCCGAGGCCCCTGTATCGATCAGGGCCTGGGTCGGAATGGGTGCTTGGCCTTCTTCGAAGATGGAACAAGCGACGACCAGCTGATCTTCGCTCAACTCTTCTTCGGAGTGGGGCATTGTCGACAGGATCATGGTGTGCGGAGCCGGGACGGGGGAAACAGGTACGGGGTTGGGTGACGGGGCGGGCCCCTCTGGTGTGTCAGGATCTACCAGAGGGGCTGACCTTTTAACTGTTGCTGGGGGATCATCCGGGTGTCTGGCTTCCGCCAGTTGGTCATGGTGCGGGGGTTCTGGGTGCGGGGTGCGGATCGACGGGGTTGGCGGTGGACGTCAGGAACGGAAGCGGTGGTGAACTGGGAGGCATACGCCTCAAGGTTTCTGGTGTAGGGCAGGAGTTCCTGCTCTACTCGGCACTGTAATTCCCAACCCATACGGTTGAGATGGTCGGCTTTCTCCTGAGAGTCGTTGAAGGCGACTTCCCAGGCGGAGAGGTCCTCAAGGAGGATCTCGATGTTGACGGCGGAGACGGCGGAGGACTGGAGGCTGGTCTCGAGTTCAGCTTGCACTGACTCGAGTTGGGACTGGGCGGCGACGAGGTTGGCGGAGGAGGCCTCGAGAGACCAGGACAGATCTTCGTTGGTGGCCTCGAGGGTCTTGATTTCGGAGGTGAGATCAGCGATGATCTCCTGGTAGACGATGGCGGTGGGAGCAGGAGCAGGGACGACGGGTTCTGGGACAGGTGCGGCAGGTTCGGTGGTGGCGATGGTGGTGAGGGTGGTGAGACAGTCCTCGATGAGGTCGTATGTCTCGTTCCACTCCAGACCATCCTCTGGCTGGGGGAGAGGGGTCTCTCGGATGAAATCCGACAGGCGGCCCAAGAGGGCAGCCAAGTCGGGGCGGGACATGGTGTTGTGCCGGTTGGTGTGAGGGGATCCGAACTTAGTGTTACGGGCCGACTCGGGGGATACGGGGAACGGGTTCGGGGGTTCTCGGTTAGAGAACGGTAGGAGCTGAGTCAGGGTCACGTGGGTGAAAACTCTTCACCTCGTGCGGGGTCAGGGTCAGGGTTCGGGGTTACCGGGCTTGATACCGATAGAGACTAGGCGAGGTTTCCTAACGATACGATATCGAAGGGAATGGATAGAAACAGGATTAGGATGGCTCCGACTGGTATGGTATGCTAGGCGAAACCAACGGGGACTAGGACTAGGACCAAGGGGCACAACCGGGGGGGTTATACAACTCGAATTCGTAGAGGTTCAAAGACAGAAACTAGAATGTATTCCTATATAACAGGAAGTTCGGATAAGGAGAAAAGTAAGAGAGAACAAAGGGAAATTACAGCCATATATATATCCTTCAGAATCCGATGACTAATTCGCGTGATGGAAACCCACAGAAAGAAAACCCAAACGTAAACGAAATCCTAAACGAAACCTAACCAACGAAAACCTGATTACTAATCCTTCTCCTTCCCGAACTTCTCCTTGAGTCTTGGCACGCCGTTACATATCCACTGGCAAGTTGACCGCCACTGGAACCAGCAGTATGCTGATAATATTACTACTACGAGCAGGCAAATGGAATACGTAGCAATATAAGGAGACAAGACAATTCGACTCTTTTCAAAGCAGAAGAGAAGAAGAGGTTACGGGCGATTATAACAAGA
The DNA here is from genome assembly GCA_008079325.1 of Morchella conica. Taxonomy (NCBI): domain Eukaryota; kingdom Fungi; phylum Ascomycota; class Pezizomycetes; order Pezizales; family Morchellaceae; genus Morchella; species Morchella conica. Next base: position 46,314 of record VOVZ01000083.1, on the reverse strand, counting down.
GATAAAAGGACAGGAAGACTGTAATTTCTGTCTATTATCGAGGAAATGAGTTATGCATATTCTCTCAGAACACTATAAAATACTTTGGCGTCTATTCAGTATCATAAAATAAAGTGGGGAATCCGGCAGGAAAATCTAATCAAGCAGGTGGAGTGGTGTCAAGGTAGACTACAGTGGACCTATCGTTACTGGTTTCGTACTGTCTGGACATATGAGTCTACATTCAACACCTCTGGCTTTGGATATCGTCAATGGGTTCTGAGAATACCGGAGGAGGAATATCACCTGGACTGAATTGACGAAACATGGGAATCCCGGAGGAAGTGTCTTCTGATTTGAGGGTCATTCTGCGGGGAGATGAAAAGTGAACTAGCGTTTACTCTTGTTGGGGTTACCATCAAATCCCAGACCTATATGAATCACATAGTAAATTCATATCTCATATCTTTCTGGCACGAGACTTGTTGAGCTTATTGGTGGACAGAGGTGGTCGAGGATAATGCTCCAGGTTACAATTGTGTTGCCAATGAATGGAGAGAGGTCAATGAGTTGGAGTCAGTTCCCTGGCCACCACAATCACCGGATTTCAATCTCATTGAAGCTTTATGGGGAGAAATAGAAACGGAACCAGGAGAGGCTATAGAACGTGTCAATGATATAGAAGTGCTAAAGATTATGATAAGAAATGCCTGGACTTCTATTCCTGTAAATAGACTAAACAGATTGATCAGAAGTATGCCTCAAAGACTGGAAACAGTTATTGCTACTGGCTGGCATGCTACACTTTATTAATTAATGAACTATAGACAGCTTCCCTGGCAACCCGAACAACCCCCTCAACCGAACTCAACTGTTGTTCGGGTGAGGGAGATGTTCGGGCGGCCAGGGAAACAATCTATACACTCTTGAGGTTTTTTTCCCTCATACAATTTTTGAGACATGGGCTTGTTGTCATTGGCTGCCACACTTCACCACAGCCACTCACACGTACCTACCCATACCAATACCTCTATCGCCTCCGCCGCCTCTCACAGTACCCGTACCAAAAGATCAATCAATACAGTAACAGCCCGAACCGATCAAGAATACAAAACACAACAAATGAAACTGGTCACGCGGTTTCCTCCCCCTCGCTGTCTATAAGTCCGCCCCATCCTACCGCCGTCTCCCTTTACGTTAGTCTATTCCTCACCCTAGAAATAGCAGTATATAACTGACTATGAAAGAACATCTGAGCGTAAGTCTAAAACCACTTTATCAACAGTTAATCCTTGACATGAATTGACTCGGGACGTTATTGCCCAAGCTACTATTAATCCTAAGCTTAAGGGAGATTGACGTCTGCGATTACTCCTAGGGCAATGCCGTGTTTGGAATTGAAATGTGATACTAGCACAGGTATATAATTTATTGAACCTCTACGTTCAAGAATATACACAGATGAGGTCATTCGAAAACTCTGAGTTGCCTAGCTGCGAAAAAGTTCCTGGAACTATTCTCCAAGACAACTCAGCAACCCCCTCTTTAATCGATGGATTACGTATGTTTGAGAATACGGAGCCCTTTCAAGTTTTCATGCAGAATCGGTGTAGAGTGATATCATCTTCTATGCTATCGTAGCTAAAGTGCAATATTTCAGAATTTGGTAAAGACTGTAGTACTATATGGTTGGGGTCATCGACATTACAATTTGGTAGGCTCAAAAACGACCGTGACACGCATAATTCTGGTGTTAATAATACTAGGTCTATTGGAAATAAGAAACTTTGGCCTCCTCTAGTGAGGAGCATATCTCGGTGAAATGTGTTACTCTTACATGAAGCCTCAAACTCAGGCAGTACTATTGGTACGCAATACCTCTCTTCGCAAGACTAAAGATAAGACTAGCAAGTCAGCTGACCAACTCACTCCTATCAAAATGAACGGAAAGACACTTACTAGCCATAGAAATATTCTAGTTAAGGGGTAAAGCTCGCATTAGGTATATCTATTCAACTCACTCACCCATATAGTATATAAGCCCCCCCATCCGGTGTGTCCACCATTTTCACCCTTAGCAGTCACCGCCAGGCCTCTTACATCTCTTCCAGTTTTCATATACCTTCATCATTCCCCTCACATCATCCCCCCCTCCAGTAGAAGCCCTCATAATCCATACAACATCTTCTGTAGGGCCGTCATCTGCTTGTTCAGCACTTTAAACTCCTTCCCCACATTAACAATCCTATTGTCGGTAGACTCAATCTCATTATCGGTTGAAATAGATGCCGCACTTGTGTAAGAGGTGGCAATATAGGTAGTAGTCATTGCGCTAAGAACGACCGTCGTAGCTGAGGTGATCAGATGACCCACGGTAGCATTGGTAAACGCTTAAAATTAGACATTCTACAGTTAGCTAGCCAAACAAGCACATCCGGAGAGTGAACACTGCTCAGGATTTATCGTGGTGATGAGGACCTTAGTCTGAGCGATACCTATGTAATGATGGCTTTGTATCCCTTTGTCTGTGTTCTGGACTTGTGGCAATTCGTGGCTCATCACACAAAGTTCACTGCCCAGCTAGAGGCAGATGTCGGCGGTGCAAAATTGGCTCCCCTCGTCACGCAAAGGTCCTCAATCGAGTAATGCTTTAAATAGCCGTTAGTAGACTTGGATTGGTCACCACGCCGATTCCACACTCCACACTTTTGAGGCTGCCATCCTTGTGTTCCCGTGATGGTCTAGATTTCTCCTGGTTCTGTACCCCGAAGACAAAATAAATGAGCGCGGAAAAGAAAGATGCCCGTCAACGTTTCTTTGCATTTACAGAATGGTGGTTCGCAATTGAAATTTTGCCGTAAAACTAATAATAAAAAGGATAGACCATTGTTTGCAAGCTCTCGTGATCCTTATAATCTCATTATTAGTAAATCATCCAGTTCTTTAATATGCGCCTTGATATAGGCAAGTTATATGACACCTCATATAGTGCTTTGGGTGGGTATGTGGATATGCAATGTACATACTTAACATCCGCAACGGCTGTACCGATATTGGGCTGAGATTGCGTGGAACCTGTATGCTTTTGTGATTTACTAGTTGCGTACAAAGGCTCGTGCAAAAGGCATTAGATAATGCATTAACCGACTCTCTGTTAACGGCGCCCCTGCCTCATTACGGACACCTTTACGGATGCTTTTACCTGTTAAGGGTATGTTGATTGCAATAGGGATACGGCTTTGCCAATGGTTTCCGGTGTTTCCTTTGACCGGCTCTACGAGGAGGCCATCAAGATGATCAAACTCGGCAAAAGTGCCCCTCGACACCTCCTCCAGATCCACGCTCGCTCCGTTAAATGTATAAGACAGAAACCTTGGAATAAATCTTGACCATCCTAAAGCATTCCTTCCCTTGAAATAATCGGTGGTCAAATCGACGAATTTGACGTCTGAACGAATGCGAAAGATATGATTGGAATTGTGGATGATGATAGGTGACAAGGTGGAGTGGATCCGCCTCTATGCTTATGCTAAGGTACGTTGCCACATTGCTTGATCCAGGTCCAACCGTGTGTTGGCCTTACCGCCCCGCCTGCACCAAAACGCTAATAGGCCGGGATTCGCGGGAACAGACGAAGGGATGGGTGTCAAAATCCATGGCTAAGCGGATAGGTTTCGCAACCAGACTTTGAGTTAAATATAAGATGGGATGGGATTAGAGAATTAAGGCCTAAGTGGGGCAGAGTGAGGCGAAATCTTCTTGATTGGGACAAAACCACCCCCAAAGTCAGTTAATCGAAACTTAGTGCTCGTTGCTTTGAGTTGTGGAAATAAAAAGGACGAGCGAGAGTTCAATTAACGGCCTTGTGGAGTCAAAGATGTCTTACTTTGGGGAACAATCTCTGGTAATTCACCGTGTCAGTCAATCATGCCTCCAGTCGTGAGTAGAACCTTACACGTTATCGCTCAGGTTCTTCAAACTAGATTCATTCGAAGATAGAGTATATATGGTGCGAGAGGATGAGGATGATTCTATTCAAGTGACCGACTGTTCTGGCAATATAAATACAATGTCAGTCTGTCATACTGGTTCTTTTTCACGCTTAATTGATACATGTCCTTTTATGTGTTCTTCCGGTTGCATGACCGAGAATATGTTACCTATACAGCTCTAGTTAGCATGGTTGTCCATAATCACCGAGGACACAGGTCATTACATCACTCTCCTACCTCCTCGCCGCTATTACCCTCTTGAATGGTCTCGTCATTTCCTCTCCACAATTCACCAACATCCGATCTCGGTGTGGTCATCTGAACTATTATCAGCTCCGGGTGCATACCGCAAACGATGCCAGACTTGTGCTCTGTGATATACCCAACATCCTCAGGCTCAACACTATCTCCACACTTCACCGCCGACTGAGGAGTTCTACTACCGTAGTTCAACTATGCATCGGAATTGATGGAAGAAGAAGAGGTCTACCCTCGGACAGATCTCCGCGCCGTGTAATACCCTAGTAATGTTGCTGTTCTAATCATGAAGGATCATTCCCCCTCCGGTCTGCCAGTACCCATTGGTTGCATTTTCCTAGTGTAGATGGGCTATTAACCAATATCATCTGGCCCCCGCCTCCCTTTCAGCCACCTTTACGTATTTACATATTCACTTCTTATCCCCCCTCCATCGTGCTCGCCCATCCTTGTAACCAGCCTCAACCCGTGATTTCTCTCCGCTAAATCAATGGGGTGACTAAACACGAACAATCGATCGAGGTTCTCAAACACTATAACCCTTTGATCTGAGTCCCTGTTCATCCGATATTTATCGAATGATCAAGTGGCGTTAGACAAGCACATTTCTGTGGATATGTTACGTCCACCTTCTGTTCTAGCACCATGCCGAATCCATGGGTTCATGATTGAACCCTGGTAGTGTTGAGTGGTTGGCTTGAAATGAGGCGGCTTCGGAAACTGGATGTGTGAAGAAGGAATGTACTGAACGTCAGGAGATGTTAGCTGCCGATACAGTCAGTACTTTTGGTTAGCAAGTATTAGGATTTGTGGCGATCTGTGGCTCACCATATAAGCTAACTGCCTGACTGGAAGCGGCTGTCCGCGTTTGGAAGTTGTCTCCACTCGTCACGCAATAATCCCCAACCAAGTAGTGTTTTAAACAATTTTCGTTAGATTTTGGTTGATCACGGCACTGTTTCCACGGTGATGGGTGGTGATCCGCAGGAGCAGGCGAAGGGGTCGACAGCGGGAACATTGGGTGTAATGATGATGCAAGGAGGGCTCGAAAAAACAGACCATTAACTGTGCGGAGTAGCCTCACTCGAATCGGCTGAGACTATCAGGGACATGTGCGGTTAACGTGGGTACGCTAAAGCTAGTCTCTGATAACGTATGATTACCTGAGGATATATATCACAGTGGTTGATAAGGGCAGGATGGGGCTCCACCTCCCGTAGACCACGTTGTTGGCTGCTCATGTGTTCTGATTCGTCCCGCTCAGAAGAACGGTCTAATCGATAAGAAGCCGTAGGGTCGCAAGATAGTGGTTCCTGAACGGAGGAGCGTCGCTTGCTGCTCGCACAACGCCTCGCCTGGGTAGCTATTAATGGAAAGCTCCCTTGAAGAACATTGGACTTACTTGTGCTCCATTATCCTGCTCGATATATACTGGACCCACGTTGTTTTCGCGGCTTCGAGGGATTGTGCAAATTGATTCTTCTGATCTGACAGTCGAGTGGAGCTGACAAGATGGACTTTCTTATCGGGGGCATCCGTTTCTTTCTTCAAGCCTTCCTTCAGATACTTGTTGTCTGTCCTGGTTTGACAAATCGCTTCGTGTGTTTTCACGATCAGGCGCCAATGGGCAGCTTCTAGTCGGTAATAAACCTAACCCACATTTCGTGATCCCTTTTCTGTAAAGTCACTTTCCCTGACCCCTCCTATGCCTTTTTCAGGTGTCTCCACAGTCTGTAGGTTACTTGATATTTTGAATATCCCCACGCCATCGCGGGCCTAATATGTCTCCGATTTGGCTCTGACGAACAAAGGATAAGAGTGGCAGAGGCCACGGTAGCTGCATCAAGGTGCCAAAGGGTTTTCGTCAACATGAATTAACTCTGCCATAAGAAACGCCCTGTTAGCGAACATCCATCGCCACGAATGCAAAGAGATGGCAAAGTGCCACTGAAAAACCCCATGGTTGATACTCGATATGCTGGCTACCGTGTCTGAGAAAGTCATTCGCGTAGGACGGGCTGCTTTCCAGCTCTAGTGAATTCAGCAAGTCAGTATTCTATACTCTAGACAGTCATAGTGATAATAATGACGGATTCACCTTGATGCTATCCCATCGTCTGTATTCAGGACTTGTGGCAGTTTGTGGCTCACCACACAAGATCTACCGCCTAGCTGAAAGCGGTGGTCGGTGGCGCGAAGTTGTCTTCACTCGTTACGCGATAGCTCTTGTCTTTGTTGCTGTCTCCATCTATCGAGTGACGGGGTTGAAGAACATCGTCCCTCCTCACCCATGGAAGGGAGTGCTTGACAATTTTGCGGAATATTGTAACACGTGCCGTTGTGGACAAGTCCCCTGCATCCGGAATGTGAACGCGGAACGATGGTGTAACGGAACGCAGTGGCGCAAGCAGCCTTCCGCAGCAAATTAATTAAATCCTCAAGGCGAGACCTGTAGGTGGCGTCGCCGGTAGAGTTCCTGTTTTTTGTCCTTTAGACGGTTCTGGGTTGTGCCTGATGTAGCTCGGATGGTAATTGTTTGAATACTGCTTGAGGTATGGTTATATTACTGTAATGAGTAATGCCTAGATATTTGTTGGTGTAGAGAAGAGCTCTTAATCTAAGAAGGGGCTGATTATATCATGCATCTGGCTGTGTTGCCTCGAGAACGCTCCACAAAACAATTCAACAGTCTGGATCACAGAATATCACTCTCATTCCCTTGGTCACAGAGTATCACTCATACCACAGGGTCATAGGCTATCACTCGCCTTTGCCCAATACTCTCCGTGTCCGAATTAGGCGTTGAATCAGGTGCTGATCCGGAGTCTAATTAGGCGTAAACTTGGTGATCGATTTGATGCCGCCAGGGAGGGTAGTGGAGGTGTTGGTAGCGGCGGTGGCGGTGGCGGTGGCGGTGGCGGTGGCGGTGGCGGTGGCGGCGGTGCAGGTGGGGGACTGTACAACGGGGTCGGTAGAACCCCAAATATATCATCACAACAACAACACATGGGATTCATAAACTGACAGAAAATCGCCAGGACTATAATTCTACGGTCTCTATTCAATCATTTTGAGTTGAAAGGGTTTCAAAAAGTGCAGTGGATGGAGTTGACTGGTCGCCATGCAGGACTCAGGCAGGGTTAGGGATCAACACCCTCGACCAATCAGACATACATAGTAGACTCTGTGCAGCCCCTCTCCCGAGCTAGCCTCACCTGTGTGCAACATACACCTACCTCCGCAAGGCCAGCTACTAAACTCCCCGAAGCCACAATGCCTGACGATGTCAACTTCTGCTACCCCGTCCAGGACCTCTCCAACGACCTCATCAAACTAACCCCCTTCATCGTAAGCCCTACCGGCATCATCCATAGTCCCTACTAACCACCGCCCTCCAGCCCTCCCTCCACGCCTCCTCCTACTTCACGCACACCTCCTCGAGCCCGTCCATCTACGACCACATGTCCTTCATCCCCTTCACCTCCGCAGCTGAGTTCACAACCATCTTCTTCGACGCCGTCGTCCGCCCCAACCCCACCATTACTCTGTACGCCGTCATCGACAAGACGCGTCCCCCCAGCGACGACCCCGCCGGCGCCCTCGCCGGCATCATCGCCTACATCAACACCTCAGTGCCCAGACAGTCCACCGAGATCGGCTACGTCATCACGCTCCCGCCCTTCCAGCGCACGCACGTGACCTCCAACGCCGTCGGGCTGCTGCTGCAGTATGCGCTGGACCCGCCGGCGCGGGGGGGGCTGGGGCTGAGGAGGGTGCAGTGGCAAGCGAGTACTGTGAACACGGCGTCGATGCGCGTGGCGGAGAGGATGGGGTTTCGGAAGGAGGGGGTGCGGCGGTGGGATAGGGTGTTTTATGGCGGGGGCAGCAACGGGAAGCAGGGGAATGGGAGGAGCGTGCCGGAAGGAGATGGGGAAGATTTGGGTAGGGATATGGTGGTGTATAGTATTTGCTGGGATGATTGGGAGGAAGGTGTGAGGGAGAGGGTGCTAGGGATTATGGAGAGGCGGGCGGAGTAGGGGGGAATTGGGGAGGTGATGGAATGGATCCCAAGGATGGTGCTTTTATCGGCGCTACGGTCGGCCGGGGTGTTTGTTCCTGGATGTTTAGCGATTGTTTATCTAGAGATAGATACATGTAGTGATATGTCATGGCATACCTCAATCCACTCTATTTATCCCTATGTCAAGGGTAGAATGCTGTTTTCATACGCATCTCAAGTTAGTTTTAGGACGATGCTCTTCTGGCGAGTAGCCAGTCAAGGGATCCACTAGAACGATAAGCTGGGTGGGACTAGTCGACGCACGCTTCCCCATAGCCCCAGGGCCTGGTTATGTTATAGTTAGGCAGATTGCCAGTGGTTGCCCAGAGAAGATCAGTCTTCTCCTAAGAAATGAGCTATTCTAGGACTAATGAAATAAAATAGAATGCTACTTTGGTGGCGCAAAGAGATAGTTAAGGGTGCTCGGTTCATGCACTCTATAACATTGCCGCCAGAGCAGTAAAATCTGCTCATTGTGTCGGAATTGATAGGAAAGTATTCTAGAAAATCTCAACGGATATTGAACTAGGTGTAAGAAAGAATGAGCGAAGTTTCCTTTTTGTTTAATTCATTAATTGCACGCAGACCATAGTCTGTGGCAATATCACAACCCAGAACTACCCCGCTATCCCCCGGCCACGCCCAGTAAAGGGTATTCGGCAAGCCAAGTACCTCCACCGCAACATACAAGATAGAAATAAAAATGGAAAAAGATAAATGAAACAAAACAAAACTGAACAAATACAGTTTCTGTCTTCTCTCTTTGCCCATCTTCCCCTCTTGGGCCGAGTATGCCAGGTCATGTCTTTCCCTTCGTAATACTTCCTTCGTGGTTCCCATATGTATTCAAAGAATGAGCCATGGAAAAAGGGTTTACGGAAAGTATCCCCAAATCACATAAATAAGCTTGAGAACTGGAGGAAGAGCTGTGGTTCTTCAAGGAGAATTGTTGTACCCCAGCCCGTACCTATATCGTAGCAGCGCGAGCCAAGAGAAGTAAAAAGGGATGGATGTTCTAGGGTTAGGGTTAGCGAGCCAATGACTAGATCCGTGGATATACTGTACGTACCTATATGGATGTACTTTCTGCGACAATGACGAGCCCTGTCTGTTGGCGAAGGTCAACAGAGGCGCACCGACACCTTTTACTTGGCTAGATATCAACCCTATCCAGGGCAGCTATGTTGGCTGAAAATTCGCTGTTCGCCGTTTAGCCCGACGTTCGCCATCGACCCAGAAGGCTCAAGACGGTCAAAGGTTACGCTTTGGGTCTGTCGGATTGAGGTCCAACAGGAATTTGGCCAAGGTAGAGCTGGTGCAGTCGCGTAACCTTTTGCACTTTGCCGCCGTTGATTGAGTACCAGATTATATATACCTTACGACGTGTGTTCGCTACTGTGTGTAGTGGTGTGTTCTGCTGACCGGTGTGACCCTTTCAATCCAATTCGATGAAATGGATTCCTGGTGGATAAGTGCCCAAATCACAAATTCTAGTGGTTGAAATGCCCTTACGACTCGGTCAGAACCTCCTTTCTCCAGGTGGATTCTTGAGCGTGGGGGCAACATTGGTTTCAATTAGGGACCTTGACAGATCATAAGTAGATGGATTGAATATCATGGCTAATTATTCTTTTACTTCCATCTTTTAAAGGAAACGCTTGAATCTTGTGCTGGACCTTCTAGGCATAGTCAGTACTGCTTCTTCTCTCAAATGTAATGGGTATACAGAGTTGGTATACGAACAGGAAAAACAGAGCTGGTCAAAACGCAAATCTGAGAAATGAAAGTTTAGAGTGAGGTGGAATCAAAGAAAGAATGAACGAAAGTGAGTACGGAGTTTGTAAAAAAAAACCCGGATAAGTTCACTCGAGGGTGTAGGAAATGGGTGTGAATGGGCGAAAGACCTATGACCATCACTGTAGGCCCGGGATTCCCAAGGTATGTGGTCTATTAGAGTGGAGGCAGTACTTCTATCTAATTATGAACATATGTCAGATGTAAAAGAAGGTTCACCCGTTTCTTAAACCCCGATTTACCAAAGCGACCCTGCCGGCAGTCCTGAAAGCAATCAAGAAGCCCATGGTCGTTCCTCACTTTCATGTACCTTGGCAATCTTCGGACAGCATACGGGTCATGACCATAGCCAGGAGTAGCCGAAGGGTCAGAGTGCGGCTGACTCTCATTTACTGTGGCAAAATTGGCATGGAAAGAACCGTCACTCGATTGGAATCCAGATGGCGTATCACTTGAACGTTCGTCCATTCCAACACTTAGCTCGGCGGTAACTTCAGCAGGACAGTGATGTATGAACCATGAGCTATCCTCTATAGCCTGATATATGCCAAAGTCGTTGAGCCTACGGGGTAGGAGTGTACAAAGCCAGGAGTGCGACTGGGCCTCTGACGCCCGTGGTCGATCATTTGGTAAAGGTCTTAACAGGCCAGCCATAAACTCAATTGCGGGGTGTGGGATATGATTTTGCGCTAAAACACTAGAGCTTGGGTGAAAAGTGCTTTTGCCTTGTAAAAAGTCAATCAGGCGCCGAAGCTCGGGAAAGGGTGGCCTCTTCGTAAACATAAAATATACCAAGCATCCCAAGGACCAAATGTCGACTGCTGTGGTGTATTCGCTGCTATCCTCACTGGTATCTCCCAGGCCCAACACCTCCGGCGCCATGAAGCACCTAGTCCCGGTCTCCGTTCGGCATTCGGTACTTCCGCTCAAGTCTTTAGAAACACCAAAATCTGCAATCTTTACCCAAACCGGTGTCCGCCTGGCGATCAGGATGTTACCGGGCTTCAGGTCGCGGTGACAGATAGCCTCCTTATGCATGATTTCCAAGCCCGCAAGAATCTGCTTTGTAACCCTTTTTGTATCATCCTCAGAGAGGTCCTGTTCCTTGAGGAATGTATCAAGGTCACCTGCCGGGAGGTACTCCATGGCCAGATAAATGTGGTTCTGATCCTCAAACCATCCTGACAGTTTTACGAAGTTGTCAGGATACTAGTTCGGAGTGACAGAGTCAGTCTACTAGTACAAACGCGCTCACTACATGTAGTTAGGGGTCGGCTTCTTACCGAGCCAAGTTTTGCTAATATGGCGAGTTCATTAGGCTTGGCAAGCGCTTTCCTAATCTGTTTGACAGCCCGAACGGCACTGGTCTGATTGCAATTCTCCTTATAGACTGTGCTGAATGATCCTTCTCCAAGTGTCTCAGCCCGAGTCCAAGTTTCGCATCTTGGTGGTGTTCCGGCGATCGTATGTTTATAACACCCGTCGATGAATTCCGTGACCAGTTTTAGCCTCTGAAACTGCGAGAAGGTGGGCGGCATTTCTTCGTTGAATGAGTCTGTCAAGAGTGATGATATGTTGTTGATTAAACGAGGTTGCGAAAGATCTTTCGAGTGGGGAACAAGGATGCTGTGCTGGCACATTTTGTACGGTGGTGATCCTATTGGATCAATGTTAGGCTTGCCTATTGGTGGATAACTAATAGAAGCGCAACGCAACACGATCATTATCCGGCTCTGTCATCCCCAGTATGAAGATCACAGAATTATTTCCTTGCATAATCAGAGTGTTGGTAGTAGACGCCACGCGAGAAATGGGTGCTAGAGTTAGATGTCCTTTGCCCACGGAGCGGGGTTGGATTTTCGGCCCGTAGCCGGGAGAGGGTGGGCCATCACGCATCATGGTTAACATCCACGATGGACCTACCTGGTATATATGGAGGCGGTAGGTCATCCTTTTAGGCTAATGAATCCGGTATCCAAACGTATTGACCAGCGCCCCACCACCGACCACCCACCCTATGCCACACACAGCATATACCTTGTACTACAATAACGACGAGTATATTCCTGCATTCGAATAACCTCTCCACACTTGACTATAGTGCCAGTATAACTTTGGAAATAAAGATTGCTCGGAGTCGTCCTTCCCCGCATTGTCCTAGGTATGGGTAGGTTCTTTCGTATACCTTGAATCGTTAAAGCTTTCAATGTGGTTCGTCGCCTCGGAGCTAGTGGTGCTCATGTGTTTTTCTTTCTTTTGGTTTAATTCATCAATGGCATGCAGACCGTAGTCTATGGCAATATCACAACCCCAGAGCTACCCTCCTTACATCCTCCGCCATTCTCAAAAAATAAAAATCAGAAATATAATAGTGTCCAAAAGCAACCTCAATTACCTCCCTTAGCGTCATATCCCGTGCCCGCTTCTTCCCCCATAAGCCCTCTTCATTTTTCCGTAGTTTTCTACTTTTCGACCGTCATGGGCGGCATTCATCTGAAGTGCGAATTCGCCCCTCTTATATTTTTCGACCCGGCCTGAAAGCGGAAACCTGGTAAGTTGTTTCGTTGACCGCTCTGTGTTCCAGTGTTCGGGTAGCGTTCATACTTCTTTTGATCGCTCTCCCGGTTGAGCTCGTTGCACTAATGGATACATCGGAGCTTGATTTTTGAATCTCAATGATAATAATATCAAAACTATGGGTGTGCCACAGTGCGCTCTGACATTAAAACTAATTCACGAACAATGTTGCATGGTGGCTGTCTATATATGACAGATATTATACTTGTATGTCTCGAAATAGTACGCTCGACACGATTTCACTGTATTAGTCAGTTCTAAGCACATGACTCCAGCATGAGTCATTGGAATAAAATCTTAGTGATAGCTATGACTTGTGCTTTCCGTACTACCTTTCTTTACTATAAACACTGGGGCTTTCCCCACCAGTTACTTTCTTTATTACGCTCAATATAATACATTCTCCATATACATTTTCTCTAAGTGAAGCACAGCCTGGCTGCCTTGTGTCTTGTGCTAAAGGAAAGAGAGTGGAAACTGTTGAACCGTTATCTATATCTTGTTTCTTGAGTTTGGCTGCTAGTGGGTGCGTCCCTGGTGTCTTTTATTTCGCTGGTGGTTCTGGAGATGCAACTGTGCTCTTAAAGATGTATGAGGCCAGAGGCTTGGAGAGGGACGGAACAGTAGGGACGTGTTATGGGAGCCGTGATTGCGACAGGCCTTTTTGATTTTTTTTTTCCTGTTTAACTCATTAATTACATGATTGCTACAGGCCTGAATTGGCACCAGCGCCACCCACAATCACCACCACTAATCTTCAGGCACTCGCCAAATGATCGTGATCAACCATCAGCCACAAGTGTCTACCTCCACCAAACAAATCCACCGAGCAGAATAAAAGTGCGCGGAAGAAAAGCAACTGCGCGCAGGGAAAGGTAAAAATGCGCTGGAGAAGAGTAAATGCGCAGGGAAGAAGAATAAAATCGAGGGGAGAAAAAAAGGGGGCGGGAGAAAATTGCAACAGGAACTCTGCAACGTTTACAGAGATGTAGTCGCAATTGCAACCATGTACAAGAGCTCTATGCTCACCCAGGAGCCCTCCTAACGCCAGGCAATGACCATGTAGCTGTGGCATTAAGACTAGCGCTTTGACAGTACATTCTCCTTTTTATGCAGCTGAACTACGTACGTACATCTCCGCGCTCACCACGGGTCAGCGTCTTTCGCCACCGGTTCCGCCTGCGCCAGCAGCTCCGAGTGATATCTTATGAGGCGGCAATGCGAGTGATATACTGTGGCTAAGTAAATGTGAGCAATATTCTTTTATCCGGAGCGACTGAGTGTCGAGGAGGCGGGTGTAGACAAACTGATCCATGGATTGACAACAAGGGGGACAGAGGTACCACGATTCCTCCCCCAAAAACATGCCCAGACCATCAGTTTTACCTTCCGCTCTTTTGTTTGGGGTTGATACAGTATTTTTGCCATTTTTTCTACCAAGAACGAAAGACCCACATTAGACTATCATTTCTGCATTTTTCCACCGAGGATTCATCGCTCCAGATGACCATCCCAAATCCTCCACCGTCCAATGCTTATGTACAAAGGCTTAAGCAAGTCTAATAGCTGAATGTTTGGGCTGTAGAAGAGCACTGACCTCCATGGTACATTTTTTGTGTGGCGATTGTGTTTATAACACAATTTACTTGTGCTCGGCTATGGAAAATTGTGTTACTCACCACAATCAAACACAGTCTTGTGTTCTAAACACAAGACTTGTGTGTCTTGTTAGCGAGCACCGTATTACTGTATTCTTTCACAGAATAGATTTGTGTGAAACTAGAAACACAATCCACTTGTGTTTGACTAACACATTCCAACTGTGTTTAAGTGATATTCACTTAAACGCAATTCACTTGTGTTCATCTGACACATTCCAACTGTGTTTCTTTTATCAGTAGCCGATATTTTTTTATATCAATTAATTGCTATTGTTTATCGGTACAAGCTCTGCATGAACACAATAATATTGTGCTATTTTCTGACTTAGAATTTTTAGTGCCCATAAACTTTCGAATTTTTATTATTAGTATTATTTTAATATTTATTATTTTCATATCCATTATATCATAGGGTTATTATACAATATTAGCGTTTAAATATATAAATTGTTCAGTGGCCTAGCGGTTAAACTCTAGGCAATGATGTATTTATATATATCGGTACAAGGCTTAGTGTTCAATTCTCTTTGCAGTCATTCTTTCCGATTTTACTCAACATGAATTAGTATGCTAGTAGCACAAGTCTATAGTGTCAAAAACACACTTTACCTGTGTCTAGAACACAGTTTTAACACAATTTTTGCACATTTTTGACACACCGAGACAGTGCTAGAAACACATTATAGCAATGTCCTCAACACAGTTTCAACGCAATTTTAACACAATACTAGCACAGTTTCAACACATTACTAGCACAGTTTCAACGCAATTTTAACACAGTTTCAACACAATAATAGCACAGTTTCAACACATTACTAGCACAGTTTCAACGCAATTTTAACACAATTTGAACACAGTTTCTACGTATTTTGAACACAATATGCCAGTGTTCTCAACACAATTTAGACACAATATGCCAGTGTTCTCAACACAATTTAGACACATTATTGGCACATTTTCCACACAATTGATTAATTAAACTCGCCAGTATATATATCTATAAACAGCACAATATTATTGTGTCGTCGACACAATAATATGACACAAAAATTGTGCTACTAACACAAGCAATTTTGTACCTTAGTGTGACAGCAGCCCCCCACATGCGAATATCCCTTTTCTGGAGATAGCACTTTATGGTCCCAGTTGAGACCTCAGGTGCTGAATTGTCCCGTAACTGCCGAACAGAGTGGCCTCTGTTGTCTTTTGCATCGGCAAAAACCTGATTTCTGTTCTGAAGATTCATTTTACGAGGTCTTTCAGGCGGAGGTAAATTTCTGTTGGAGTTGCGAGCTCGGTAGGGACGGATAAAATTTTGGACAGTACTCTCTGAGTGGGGATGTGTCAAGTGAGGGAGGACTTTAACGACATGACTGCACTCCTGCCAAAGAGCAATGATATGACCTTTTTCAAAGACGGATAGGCGACCCTGTCCTTCATTTCTGAGCTCGTTCGGTATCTCTGTATATATCTATTGTGATTTGAAGTGCGGTCGAGGTTGTAAAAAGTTGAGGTTCGGGCCGTTTTCATGCACAATCGCCAAAAGCTCTGTCACCCGACTGTATATGATAATATAATTCTTTATTGATCAGTCAAAACAAAGATTCATATATATTCAAAATCGCATCCAGAACTTTGGTGAGATAACATAAAAACCTTGGAATTGCAATATTTGAGTAAATTATTCAACGTGTTTAATTCCACTAATTAGAGAGAGCAGATGGTATTTATCATATAGACTACAATAATCTTCCAGTATTGTGGAAAATTAGTCAAATTGTCAGGTAATTGGATCCAGTTACCATTAATGCAGAGGTTCATACATTTTTGATGAATTGGAGTTTTTTCTTGTTTTGGTTTCACTATCTCAATACTGCCCCAGGAAATACATCGCTTAATATATCCATGATAAATCGTATATTCGCGATGTCTGTATCCGGGTGGCTATTGCATCCATAATGCATCGCAGTTTTCTTTTGCCAAGACTTCAATTATAAATCAACAGCGCTGGGCTTCTCTATCAGGGTATGACATAAATTATTAAATGCATTAGTAAATGTATCGTTAAGGTGATTAGGAAAAAAAAGGAATGTGGTGGGATTGAACCTCAAACATTCCGATCATCTCATCTGGCAGTTTTTTTTTTTTTTTTATTTTTTATATCATTTCAATTCTGTTTCTAGGCACACAATTATCGTATAAAGTTGGAAAACTATGGCGTAAGGAGACCTTTCCCCTGTCCAGACGTAACGCGCATTCCCTGAAAAGCAAAGAAAACGTAATTACAAAGTATATATGTATAAGAAATGTAAAACGCCGACTAGTGATAACAATGAACAATTTGGGAGTACAGTGGTATGTCCGTCACTGTGAAATTCTTCTGGCCTTTGGCCTGTTTCTCGCAATGAGTCTTTTTCTAGAAGGCGTAGATGCCGGGAATGGGTCCCAGGTTTGGTGTTGTTGATTGCGAGAAGAATTGGATGGTTAGGGTTGAGATGGACCCTAAGGATGAGTGGAAGAGGGACGGGCTCCTGGTGACTGGGAACTCTGTCTTAATTGTAGAGATATAGGACGCTACTTGTAGTGTGAGGGTGTTGTTATTCCACACTTCGTCGAGTGACTCGGTGTTTCTCAGGGTGTTGGGGCGGGGGTGTTCTCTTGCTTTGCATTCTAGGAAGCGTATGGGGGTCTCGTCTCCGATGCCGCATCTCTCGCAAGTGAGTGAGTGATTCAGGTTGTTACAGGATTGCTAGGCGCATAGGTAACTTTTCCCTAACCTCATTTAGTGGATCCGGTTTGCTATGGGCTTGTGAAAGTGTGTGAACGGCAGCGGGGTAGTGCAAAGGGGTTCCGTATAGTATGATGATGTGGGGTGTACGCGGCACCTATTTTGGAGGAGTTGTTGTTTTGCCCGCCGGGGCATGTCTTTCATGGGGGCGCCTTCTTCGATGAATGGGACAAGCAGACTCGGAGAGCAGAGATGTTCGATTGGTGTATGGGCTACCTCTTTCTTCACTTTGTAGTTCCATTTCTTGAGGGGGTTTGGTTTTCCTTTTAGGAGGGCCATGTGAGAGTAGTGTTTGTATTTGGAGTTGGTGGAGAAAGTGAGGCTGGTCCTGCCTGTGACAGGGTCTGCGATTGGGGGGGCCAGCAGTGTTGGGATTGCAAATTTCCATTTCAGATAGTGGAGGTATATATCTCGGGGGGGGCTTTGGTCTCCGCCCATAGTACACGTCTGTTCATTGATCCTGAGCACCCCATGGTACATCTGAGAACGGAGTTCCAGAAGGTGTTCATTTCTTTGAAGGCTGAAGTTGGTGTTGGTGTGAAGACTTGTGCGCCATATGTGAGCATTGAGCAGATGGTTAGGACGGCGATTTTCGTGCAGTTAGCTGATGAGAGGCCTTTCCCTGCAGAGAAGAAGCGTGTGAGGATGCCAAAGGCTGCCTGTGCAGCTGCGGTCTTCCTGATGATGTGTGTGTTTGGGTTAAAGATAGGAGACTCATCAGCAACCTTTGGTCTGTCTCCTGACTCTCAGGAGGCTCAAATTTTGTTTTTGTGTCTCAGGAGAATCTCAGGATACCCGGGAGACTGTTGGGAGACGACAGGGGTATAGGCAACCTTGCTGATGGAGAGCCAGTAGCCTACCCAGCAGACCTGGGTGCTGTGTTAGAAGATCTGGTTGTCGAGGGTGATGGGGAGGAGGTAGGTGAATGCCTTGTCGCGTGGGGATCTCCAGTGCATCAGCTCGGTTTTGACCACTGAGAAGGAGAAGATTTTGGGGGAGGTTAGCGTTGTGAGTATGCTGTAGTGATTTTCGAGTGTGGTGATGTTTTGCTCGTTCGCGGGTGAAGCGACTGCTATGGCTAGATCGTCCACGTATGAGATGGACATGGGTGGGGTTGGGTCGTGGTGGTGGAGGAAGTTATCTAATCTGGCAGTTACTACCTATATCTTTATATTATTTCGATATATAACCTTTACAAACCAAATTAATAGGCAAATGGATACGTATTCATACCCTCATCAGAAATCAAAAATCTCTAAGTCCGTAATCAGGAGGGATAAGAAATACGAAAGACAGAAGTATATTCAAGTTTAGCTTGACGATTTTAACTTCAGCTTCCCTGGTGAGTTTCCCTCTCAATTCAAGGGTCATAGAAAAATCGTTGCCTAAATAATCAACAAATATGTTGCCTGATGCATTTGCAAGCCACTTTTCTATTGTAAATGCATCAAGTGATGCAGTATTTGCGCTGGTAGAGTCTCTCTTCCATCAAAGTATCAAAAGACCTAAGAAAAACATAATGTTGATTCTGAAAATGCCGTAAATAATAACGAGGTGTATTCTAATCAAGGTTATATGAACTCCAAAATTGCGTATTGACAAATCAACGACTGTGACCTATTTTATAATGTCTATCAAGAGGGTTGTATTGCTCTCGATTTTGATTCGTATCTGAGGCAGATCAAATACCAGTATTGCTTGCAAAAATAGGTGCTACTTTGCTTTTGAATCACAGATGTCGTTGGTATGGATATATGGATGAAGTAACGGTTGAAATATAATTGTGAGCCTGGTTTTGTACTCCTCTATGAGCTCTCAGTAAAATATAAGAATTTTTTTGTTTTTTGTTTAACTCATTAAAGTAAAATATAAGAGATAATAGGCCAGTTAGTAGAAGTGTTACCCCCATCTACCTCAGGCTGGCAAGCCAGCCTCTTCAACAATAGTTCCTTGTAATCTGTATCCTCTATTCCGGCTCCAAATTATTGTTCAATCAGAGATCAGTTCTGAGATACAAAGAGCACTGATCAATCTATTTTATCTGGCCCCGCTCCATTTAGTTCAAGGGTTGAACATGATGCTCGCATGTCTTTGATTGCTATTCCGATCATGATATATCACTCGATCCCTTTCAATAGGTCGAGCCGCTCAGGCTCGTCCAAGGCAAAGGCTCGTCATACTCATGGAGCACACTGGTCATATCCCATTTTACATACACAAAGGTGGAAATTCAAGCTCCTAAGACTTTACAACCAGAATCGATATTAAGAATCTTGTCAGACGGGTTAAAGTTTATCACTAATACTTCAATCTGTCTGATCCGATGTTTTTTAACCTTTTTTTGTTGAAAGACATTAGCCAATCGACTTTGCCTCTCACATGCCGGGAGAACTGGACACACAACGCCATTGAGAGCGACTTATCGGGAGCGTCGGTTTACATGGAAGAATAGAGGGAAAGACCGGAAGGCACTATATACAATGGGAAGGATTGTTCTGAAAACACCGCTCGAAAGGGACAGGATTATGTTTGGAGCAGATACAAGGAGGTAAAGCATGGGCCAGAATTGAGTTAAGGGAGACAGAGTAATATTGTTATTTCAATATCTTTTCTTTCTAGTTATGAAGTGGCGGCGGATGTGGGGTAGTTTGGGGGTTGCGATATTGCCATACACTATGGTTTGCACGCAATTAATGAGATAAACGCAGGGGGGGGAATTCGACTTTGCCCACTTTTTCGGTGTCATCCAGCCGCGGGCGCGCCATAGCTCCTCGCAGGTAGCAATCTCCTAACATATATCCTACGCCCTCTAGGGCTACCCCCCACCCACCGTTGGTGGTCAGTGCTAAAGCAGCAAGGCGAGGCCCATCCCAGTTGGCACACAACTATCAGCCGTCAACTAGTTAAACGTAATAGTCCTACCCCCGAACACGCATTAACCACCGTGCTTGCCGCCCCATACTATCACTTGCCCGTCCTCCGCGCAGCCCGCCACCAGATCCGCGATTCGAAGCACAGGATCAGGCTCGTGGTTGCGTGGGAGCATGTCCTGAGTAATGTGGCTTACCTATAAGCGCGATCATACAGGGGGCGAGGGGGGTGGGGATATGTTTACGTATATGGGTACATCGCGGACCATCTCGCTACCAGAGAGTCAGAAGAACCCCATCGGATCTGTGAGGGGTCAAGCCCACTGCGATTGGTTACAGGTTCTATAGAACTACTCAAAGGGGAGTGGGCGAAGAGAAAGGTTCCCCCCCTAATTTATCTTTGTCTTCAACTTCCTCCTCCTGCTCCCCCCCCCCCCGTTCTAGTCAATATCTTCAGCCACAATATAGGACTAAATGATGGTCCATGATTTATTATAATATTTGGAATTATTGTAATACTGTCCAGTAGTTGTCAACCCTCCACCCACTCCTACTCACTCCCGATAATTATAACACTGTTCAAAGAGCTGTTGTAGTTCTAGCCTCCAAACGATACCCCTCCAACCGGGAAATCGAAGAACTCAGCAGTGCATTTAGTTCCCGTGACCCAAAAACCCTTACCTCTCCAGTGCTTTTTGTCCTCTACCGAGCAGAGGTAGTAGAGATGCGACATAAATGTGCGGAGGGTGAAACGTGATAGGGTTAGGGGAGAGTCGGTCCGTCAGCTGGGAAATACATGCTTAGCACTCGTACCAACAACAACCACCACCACCAACCTCACAATACCAATCGCTGTCCTGAGAGTGCCTATGAGCCAACTCCGCCCCACGCAGAATAGAAAATGCGGTAGAGAAAAACCAGAACGCGCAAGAAATACGGGGGGAAAGCAAAAAAATAAAAACGAACAGTTGGCTATGTACTCGCGACCAGCAAGCGGAACCCGAATATACAGCTGCGAATCTTTGGTACCTTTTTGTCTTCTACTCCAATGGAAATTACAGATCAGGACGTGCATTTTCGGGTTCTTGTTGCTGGCCGCGAGCACAGGCACAGCGACCGCAGACATGCATGGAAAAACAGTGTGGAGGTCATAACCGTCTGGCGGAGGTGTGTGTGCAACATGCACATCCAACCTTGGCTGCATCATCCACCGACGTCAGCCTACATGTCAGGCAGGGCACACCCGCACACCCGCACACCCACACATCCACACACCACACACTGCAGGTACCGTGCCTGACATCGGTTCCTGTTCCCGCCCCGCGATCGATCTCGCCAGATAAGCGAGATCGGACACAACACGATGCAGGTACACGGTCGCACAGCCAAGAACTAACTGCAGCCCGTGAGTCTTGGTGTGGTGTGTGTGATGTTTTGTGGTTAACTGTACAGGCTTTGGTGCGGCGTCGCGTAACAGCCATGTAAGGTGTTTCCAGCGTGTGAATGACTCCCCCACAGGCCCGTGCATGTGTCTCTTTGCTTCAGAGGCACCTCGACGGCAGTGACCAGTGGCGGGATCTGCCGGCCACATAGACTTCTGCGGTGTGCAGGTGTGCGGTGACAGAACGGGCAGAAGTACACATACGCGTATAATTGCTGTGTTAAGGCTCACGCACAGTTGGTTACGACCCGAGCAACTAGTATGGTCAGGAGACAGTGGCAGCTGGTGGCACCTGGCGGGGGACCAGTGCTACTTGATCGGATCGGTATCCCATCTAAGGGACACTTTTCCTCTTCCGGATTGTCTTCTGCATGGGTAACACACCCATAGGACATACTCAAACAAGCTTGAGCTAGTACACTACATGGTCTATGATCGTAATGACCAGCGCAGTTACGAAGCCGCAGTTCCTATGACAGGTCTGGGCATGAGGCAAGGAGATGATAAGTAAGCAAGATTGGTGTTTATATACAGGATACAGTACTAGATTGGAACAACCACCGTTTTTTTCTCTGCTGGAATCGTACGTCGACCCCATACTGCCACGCAGAATAAGCGCATGAAAATCGGCGTTGGGTGTGCCAACCTCTGTCAATGCGGCCTATACAGCTTCGAGAGAGTTTGTGACTTGATGCTCTGCCGTGATGAAAGTAATGTCGGCCTGACCTTAAGAAAATCTGTTCACGGGTCGTAGCTTTAGAAGAAATATTACCTTTTGCATAATAGCCACGAGGAACACTATGAACCTCCGTACAGGCTTCGTAATCGCGTATCTACATTGCCCTTAGGGTCGCCTTGCAAACTTGAGGGAGGAGGAGTATAGTAATCAACAGACATGAGAAAGAAAATGTATCTGTGACCACCTCGGTACTTTTGCAGCGGCCATGCATTGGTACTTGTGGGTCTATAAGTCTTTGTTGGGCAGGAGAAGGTGTATTCTTTACAAAGCAGGAAATTGATGAACAATCGTTGCAGGCTGCAGATGGAAGGACACGAACCCGACACAAGTAGGTCTTACTCCTCATGGAGTAAACACTGACTATTTCATGTAAATCATCTTTACGAAATTGTTCACCGAGGAGGAACTGCTTGCAGAGGAATGGAAAGATCTACTACTAAGGTGTCTAAGCTAAAGTACCTCGGTTTTGTACACAAGACCGCCATGGTAAACAGATTATGAATACTCGGGAATCACGAGAAAGCGCAGATCCTAATTTCAATGACATACAGCGAGAAAATGTTCAAGGAAGTAAACTAAAACTAAAGCGAATGAAACAGTCTTATCACCACCCAAAGTAAGCACCCACACCTCCTTATCTGAATGAAATGGCTAGCATTGGATTGGCCAAGGGTAAATGGCACTAGTTCGGCTTGGGTGGAAACGCTGTGATATCAGTCAGCCAGTTTGGTCGTACGACACTGGACTACCGCATGATAGAATTAGCAGCTATGGATGTACCTATCGAATATCTTCTTTTCCTCGTGGGTTCCTCCTCCGGGGATTTAGTCCCAGGGGTTTCATTGCCGGAAGATGCGTTGTCCATTTCCACCACTTCTGCAGCTTGACTTTGAGTCTCAACTTGGCTGGCGGGACGGTGTTCACTGGGCCGATCAACCAGCAGCTCCGAAATGTCGGCACTGAGTCCACAGTTAATGGCGATATCTAGCGGTGTTTCCTGGTTACTGTTGCACCTTGTTCTATCGGCGCTGGCATCTAGGAACAGGGCCAGCAACCCTTTGCAACCTTGCCGCGCGGCCAGGTGTAGGGGACTGTTTTGATCCTTATCAATAGCGTTTACGTTGGCGCCCCTCGAAATCAACCCCTTCGCCGCTCGACACCACTGACAGATAATATCGCAATCATGCTGGAACTGGGTTAAGTCACATTTTGCATTGTGTCCTAGCACTGCACTGTGTAGTGGGGTTCTTTGGTTGCTGTCGCACGCGTGTATGTTGGCGCCGGCATCAAGGAGCTCGGACAGCAACCACCGACCGTTAGCATTTCCCGCCACGTCATGCAGCACGCTCACTCCACCATCGTGAACAGCATTAACATCGGCGCCCGCCTCAATCAACTCACTTGCCCCAGAATGGTAACTCAATCCCGAGAACTCAGCAGCCAGGCACATTAGCGGCGTGTATCCATCTCTGTCCCTCGGGTCCACCGAGGCTCCCTTCCCCAAAAAGAGTCGAATCTTCGAGCTACACGCATCTGCATGTGGGTTCCGCGCCGCGTGGTGCAGAGGTGTCCTCTGGTTGATATCCCGCTCCTCAATGCTCAAGCCCCAGTCAATGAGAACGGCTATGGCACCCGAGCTGTGAGGTGAGGTAGCAGCATGATGCATTGCCGACATTTGGTTGACGTCGAGTGCTCCCATCTCCGCTCCAGATTCCAGCAGCAGGGTCACCAGGTCCGCATCTCCCATCATAGCCGCAATCTGTAGCGGCGTCTCACCGCTCTTGTTCCGCGCATTCACGTCCGCACCGCTGTCTATCAAGAGCCGCACGTCTTCGCTCATATTTTCAGCGTCCCACTTGTCGTCTGAGCTATACCCCCCGCAACTCGCCCGGGCACGCACCAGCCGGCAATGAAGCGGCGAGCCACCAGAAGTGTCCGTCGAACTGATACAGGCACCCCGTTCGAGCAGGAAGGCGATGGTGGGAGTCCCCCTGGCGTAGTGTAATGGTGTTTTCGCCTCCTTGTCTCGCAGGTCGACAGTTAAACCCTGCTCCATGAGCAGAGATACCACCTCCACACTCCCGCTGTAGGCAGCGAGGTGGAGCGCGGACACACTGGAATCGTCTCGAGCGTGGGGGTCCAGGCCCACATCCAGCGCCGCCTTAAACAGGGTTACATGGCCATGTTCCGCCGCCGCATGCAGCCATGTGTAGGAGGGTCTTGCGAGATCGTAGAGCAACGTAAGGTCAGCGCCGGCATCGACCAGCATCCCGACCATGACAGTCCACCTATTATCGCCCTTTTCGACTGCGTAGGCCAGTACCGTTTTTCCGTTCTTGTTTCGGGCGTTGATGGTAGCAGCGTGCTCGTGCATACGCGGTGGCCGGACATCGCCAATCGAACTCCCGTCTATTCCATGGGAGAGGAGCAGTCGGAGCATATCTGGGTCTCCCTTTTGTACCGCCAGTGAGAGCGGTGATTCACCCCCGCTGTCTCGCGCATCTACCAGTCTGCGCGCGGGTGTTCTATGACCATATCCAGCCATATCATCATCCTCATCCTCGTGCCCCCCATAGCCATGCTGTAGCAGCTGTCGGGCTATGGCGGTACGTCTATGCGCCACCGCTTTGTGCAATGGCGTGCGCCCTTCCCGGTCACGGACGTGTATTCTCGCGCCCTTCCGTAGCAGGAGCAGCACAATAGCAGAGTCATCAGAGTATATAGCATAGAACAGGTATGTCTGAGGAGCACCGAGTATTATAAGCCTTCCCTTCATCCTCAACAACCCCCTGTACCCAATGGTGGGGTTATGGTCCACACTGAGCCCAAAGTTGAACAGGAGCTCCAGCATAAGTGGGTTGTGGGCCTCTTCGCACTCCCAATCATCCGCCTGCAATGCGGCCATCGGATCGGCACGCCTCCTGAGCAGAACTTCAGCCGCACCCACCATACCCATGCGGATTGCCCACGTGAGGGGTGTTTTCCCACCTCCGTCGGTCGCATTTACATCGGAGCCCTTGTCGAGCCAGAATGAGACCAGCTCTACCATGCCTTGCCCGCTGGCAACATGCAGTGG
Organism: Morchella conica; assembly: GCA_008079325.1. NCBI lineage: Eukaryota > Fungi > Ascomycota > Pezizomycetes > Pezizales > Morchellaceae > Morchella > Morchella conica. The sequence goes on along the minus strand of VOVZ01000083.1, from coordinate 21,079 downwards.
TGTGACGGCCCCAGCTTCAACTGGGATGTTGACCCCGTCATTTAGCAGGCAATCGACAAGAATGGTGCTTCCCCATGCCGTCGCTTCTTGCAGGGGAGCGTAGTCGTCGGAAGCCCGAGAACGGGTGAGTCTCGGCTCCCCCGACAGGCACTGCAGTCCACCGAGATGCATCAGCAGATCCGCGTTCCGCAAGAACCCGAGGAGGGTTCCTTTTGGAGCGATGTGATGGCAGGCCTGCATGTGGGTGTGTAGGTATTGATAGGCGTGTAATATAAGTCCACGGTAGTCTAGTAGGTATTCGTACAATAGCTCGGGTTCGATATAGCTCACCCAGATAACATCCAGGAGACCGAGAGCAACCGTGAGATGGCGGTTTGCCAGATCCCCCAGCGCACTGGTCTTCTTGAGATACTCGTGGACCGAGTAATGCACAAACTTGATCGTATGGCTGTTGTGGTCGATCATCACAAGCCCACGACACGTACCCAGGATCAATGATTGGTCGGACATTTCCGCTTCGTTGAAGGGGTTGTGATTCCCGACACGGCTCCCGTCGCCCATCGCAATGGCCATGCGGAGTTGGTCGACGGTGAACGTGAAGTTCGCCGTTAGGAGCCATGTGAGAGTTTTGAGAGCCAGCCTGGATCGACTGGGGTGCTGCTCGCGGATGCTATCCATTACTCTGCCGTACGTGTCGTTGAGCGCCTTTTCGGTCCCGGTTGTTGAGCCAACTCCGTCCAAGGCGACTCGGATCTCTTCTGTCGTGGGGTATTCACAGAGATCCTCGATGTAGAAACGTACGAGCAGGAACCTGTCATGGGGGCGTTAGCCACAGCCCAGAAAAGTAGTGAAGAAAGATATGCTGTCAGACCCAACTCACATTCCTTTACATGCGTCGACCAGTTTGGAAACGACCTTTGCCCTGAAATCGTCCTTGATCAGCCCTCGAGCATCGTCATGCTGTTGAATCTTGTTCTCAACGTAAATCATCACATCCTCCTCCTTGGCCGCTATCTCCAATCTCTCAACCTGGCTGTTGAGACCGGGTGGGGTGAGTGAAAGAGCGATATCCTGGTAGGGACGGCTGGTCAGAAAGATCCTGGTCCCTCTGCCCGCGATCCAATGTATCAATGGTAGCAGTTGCTTCCGTGTATCCTCTCGACACTCATCCAACGCATCAAAAACGAAGAAGGTTTCCGTGAAAAGTGCAAGCGTGGCAGCAAGGGCATTCCGAAGGTCCTCCAGGCCGGGGGTTGTGCCCGCCGCGCGGTTCCTGTCATAAAGTGATTTAACCGCCTCGGGGATAGGAAAGTTAGGCCTGGATACGAGCTGCCTGATGAGGCCGCGGACGACAGTAATCGGTACCTGTTGATCTTGATCCATATAGTCAAAATAGATGTACGCCAGCCCAATTGTACTCGGATATGCCTTCACGTGGGCGTGGAGCACATCAATCACCAGGGAGCTGGGCAGGAAGCGTCAGCTACATCAAGATATTGCGGTAGAGGGGGTTATGATACCTCAGGAACGTCTTTCCGGCACCGGCTATCCCACTGTCAGTCTATATCGTGGCTCATGGAGAACAATTACACTTACGGATACCACAACCCCAGAGCAGCGGAGGCCCTGAACCGCCATTCCAGGAGGTGAACTTGTAGTGAGTGAGAAGCCAGCCGCCTGTGCTCCCCAGCCTATTGTCGCTTATCTCTCTGTGCTTCTTATCGACTACTCCGGGATATAGCCACTCGCAGACATTTGTCCTTTCCTGGCATGGGACTATCGTCTCATTAGCATCATTTTTGGGGCCAAGGAAGATGTCTTTCCACAAGGGTTAGTGGAATTCCTAAAACACACCTTTTGTTTCCGATGGTGCGATTGATATTGTACGAGCGATGCCTAGTAGTCTACCACGAACAAGTTGATACTTCTGATCTGAACGATCCGCAAATTTTACAATTGAAGAATGATCGGCATCCATTGAGAGATATTGACCATTCATCGCAGCATGCTTGACTGATTCCTCGGTAACCATTCTGACGTAGGGTCCGCACCTTCCCCACACCCCAGAGCTCAATTCCTATGGTGAAGAACTATCAGCCCTTACTTGCATTCAAATCAACACTAAAAAGACAACCGCTACCACAGATCATTGAGTCTGGCACTGGGAATACGGGAGCGGATAGGCGTTCAAACATATTTCTTTGCCTTTTGGATCTGGTGGATGGCTAGCTGGGCTTAGGGAAATGTTTGTTACCTTGACAGTCTGGGTCTCATCCGTCTCGTAGAAAGATATAATGTCGGTGCCCATTCCGCGGAGATTCATGTGGTGGCCAAAGGACCGGTCAAGTCGGCGCAAGAACTGACTGTTTTCGCACAGATCCTGAACCAGGTTCTTGTTTGGCTGCTCGTGCACCATGCATAAGAGACGAGCGTCCGCAAGCCCTTTGTGTGGGACACTAAAGAATAGTATCCCAGGAAACGCGCCTAGGATGCTATCCTTACCGTCTTCAATACACTGGATGATGGCCTGCACTATTTAGCGAGAGTCTCTTATGTTCCCTTCGTGTGGCAATGCTGCTCACCCTATACAGTAGGAATTAGGTTTATATGGGCTATAGATATGTTATCTGATGAGGGTGATAACAGGATCAATGATAAAGCCACACCAAGGATTTCTCATTTGGGCGGGCAGCTTTTCTCTCGCTAGGCGAAGGGATATGCATCTAATCCGACTGTGGGCGCTTACCTCTTTGATGACCAATCCACCGAGACTGTGTCCAATTAGGATCAGTGGTCGAGAGGAGCACTACTTGACATAAGTTTATGCATGCGGCGCCATAGTACGTGGAGGTTTTTTGCATACCATGCTCCTAGCTCCCTTCACTGCCTCAATGAATTGCTTGGAGAAATGATCTATTCCAGCATGGGAGTGACTTCCTATGAGTGTTGTATCATATCCATAGGTGAAAACCCTTGCCCGGTAACCATTCTCCTCCATATCACTGGGAAGAAAGTCCCGCAGCCACATCCCGTACCCCGCCCGTGATCTCCATGAACCGAATGCATGGCCAGCTAGCCCAGTAACAGCGATGATGCTAGACGCGGTATTAGTTCTAGTATTCATAGGAAAGGCAAAGCCCAAACACACGAATGGCACATACTCGACCGCTGCATGTTCGGGGTTGTTGAGCGGTGTGAGCCCTCGAAAATGGGTGTCTACTGTCGCTTCGAATGTGTCTCCAGGCGGCCCCAGGCTGATGGCAGTGGAGTCATGAATAAGACGGGAGAAGGTCACAGTTGCAACCTGGAATCGCAGATGGCCTTCCTCCGATGCCTCAGGCGCGAGGGAGATGTAGAGATCCCCAGCACCGGTTTCTGCGATGGTGCCAAGTGAACTTTCGAGCTCTTGAAGGTATTTCTGAAGAACCGGGCGTGAGATGGATATCGGGATGTTGGAAACTCGGATAGTTGTGTTAACTCGTGGTGCTGAAGGGCTGTGAGCTAAAGGGGTGCAAGCCGCTGTGTCTGCCATCTTGCGTTCCGCAAAGGTTTATTTCTGTGTATGATCTCGCAAAGGTGCGTTGTTGCCTCGCGCTTGTCATAACCGTGCGGGGTAGGCAAGGTCACGTGGTAGCTAGCCACATTGCTGCGATTGGCTCCATGATGCTAACTATCCCGATTGGCTGCGCCACCTTGCATTAAAGATTCATTGGTTTAAATGTGCATGACAGCCACAGGACTGCCGTAGAGACTACGTTTCCGAACCTTCAACTAAATAACCGGGTGTGTAGCGGTATTACCTGTTGGTTGGGTTCATCCTTGCCAGACATCACGAAGATACAATGACTCACGGGGACTGTGGAGAGGTATTCGATGAAATCCCGGGCTGGATAGTAACCAAGTATAACTATAATCTTGCTGGCAGCAATCAAGGTCAGCGAGATGAGGAGAAAACCGAAGAACTGCCATGTTCTGCCAGGCAAATCGACTTCTACATATTTCCCACGCATCTGGAAGCATGATTGAAGACCCATCCAGGCTCATGATTTGCGAGAAAATACTTGCATGGTATCATGCGGTGTAGAACAAGCTTTGAGGTTTTAGATGTGATGGACGAAAGTCCCGAATGGGATTTTAGCACTATATATATACCAATATGGAGTTTGAGTAGTGGCCAGAGCACAGCTCGAGGTCTTCCGCCACCGCCGCCGTTCCCGCCACCGCCAACGCCTCCGGTCCCTCCAACAGAACTTCTCCAGCAGCCACAGGAGCACTGGTACGTCCGCCACCAGAACCTCCGCTACCGCCTCCGCCATAACCAGATCGGGCACCGATTCGAGAGCCTCATTCAGCAAAACCATTGCCAACAGCACATGCGGCAGCGCCGGGCGTATGACAAAGTCGACCACAAAAACCGGCAGGTAACCGCAGTTAATTGGACCTCCGCCGGCCAATGTGAGTGATACACCGTACCCCAGGAAAGTGAGTGATAGTCTATGATTCTTGGATATGAGTGATAGTCTATGATCCTTGAATATGAGTGATAGCATATGATCAATGAATATGAGTGATATCCTGTGCTTAAGCCAATGTGAGTGATATTGTGTGACCTAAGCGATTAGGTGCTTTACTAAGCGTCCTCGGTGCTAACGGCATTCGAAGCGGCAGGGCCAGGTGCACAATAGGATGAGACATGTATGGGTCGAATCTATCAAAACACAATATATGAAGGCACATAAAAAGAGGGTTCAGTGTATCTTTTCCGAATCCCGGAGTTATCTAATGAATGAAAATCAAAATTTGGTAAAGTCGATAAAGCTTACACTTCCGAACACAGTCAACGACCTCTCTCAAACAATAATCTCGTTGGATAAATGTAAATCATGCCAGAAATAGTCATGAGACATCGAAATAACGCTTCTGTCTAGTTGCTTCCGTAACTGTATATGAATTCAACTTTCTTCAGCAACTTTGGATCATCCCGTTGTCACCCTTGCTTCTCGGTGAAACACGTTAAAGGTATATGAGGAGAATCAACCGGTGGCAAAAAAGCGTCAAGCAAAGATGTTGGGAAGGGGGTAAGAAAGTCACCCGGAAAGATGTTGAATCAATATATGTAGGCGGGTAGGTCTCTGAGATGTCCTTTTTTTTCAAGTCGTGTCAATTTTTTTTCTAGGTACAGAATCGTCGCATAAAGTTAATACTATAGCGTAAAGAAACCTATCTCTGAGATGTCCTTGAGTAGCAGTATTTATATCACTAACAATATTACACTGAGGGAAATTCTTGGTAATAGTTCAAGGACCACCTTAGATGCGCATTAAGTGTGGGCTTGGGATATCAGATAAACCATAGCATAGATTATAACTCGCGCACTTGCTGCTCAATGCTCCCTAGGTTCAATCTCTCGAATTTTGTATTGACAAGCAATGGAGATCTGGAAACAGGGTGCGAAACGGAGAAACGAACGGGGGTAGAGAACCGAGGAAGCAGAATAACAAGTAAACGAGGGAAACCGGGGATGTGGCGCGTGCGGATCTAGAGATAGGGAAGGAGCGGAGGAGTAAAGGATACAAAAGGGTACCGGCTGTACCCCTATATATGGATTCTCATAAATACTAAAAGGCTACTAAATGGTGATTGCAATTAGGGAATATAGGATTTTAACTTCGGTGATTTTATGCCTTTTTGTGCATGTGCGATCGGATTACATGCCAAATTCTATTCCTAGAGGCGGAGGTGGAGGGGCACTTCAGGGGAGTGCAATATTACCATGGCCGAGGGGTTGAATGTACTTGATGAACAAAACAAAAAGAAAGAAAAACTAAGCCGCATTGAATTCCCATTTCCGGATTCATTTCCACATATATGAAAAAGATCTATATGTAGGAAGGTCGACGTTGCTTTGTTTCAAAGCGCTTTTCAGAGTTATTTCAGAATATCGCAGTGGGGTAAATGTCTGATGTAAGTCCTGATCCATATGCATAGCTGGTAGAAGCTGCTGGCACAAATACCAGATCATATATCATTTTTCAATGGGTCTTAATTTTCGCGATTGTTTTTTCTTTGTTTTTGATTAACCCATGAACTACATGCGGCCATTTCATTGCAGGTTGAGGGATTGGCGACGACCAGGGTTCACAATCTGACAGTATGTGCTCTGGGCCACTAGAATCGAGCAATTGGGTGATCTCGTTCGATGCAGCGCCCATTCATCATAATATGGGCCCTTTGAAAAGAGCGGCCTATCTATCACTCCTGAAGAATTACGCGCGGGCTTGGCCCAATCGACGTCTTGATTAACGGATCAGGGCACCCAACGAACAAGGACAATACAGTTCAGCCACTGCAGTGGACAGACAGACACTGCTACTGAAGCGGCGCTCGCGGTCTGGAAGGAGTTCAACGCGGTAGAGATAAAAGCGGAGAGAGAGACGATCGAAGAAAGACGATGGGAAGGAGGAAGTAGCAAACTGAGGATGGGGAGCGCTGAAGGACGACAAAGGAGAGTGGCATTTGTAGTACCAAATCTTTGAAGGTTTGTCATCATTTCCTTGTATTTCTGAGCTACCACTTTTCCGGAAGTGGAGGATCGAGGAGCGGGTGGCCCGGAGGCTGGTGCAATACCTCCCACAGACTACGGTCTACCGGTAACGAGTGGGTGAAGAAAAAGGAAAAGTTGGAAAGAATGAAGCAGGAAGGGAGGCGTAGATCATGGGCTGCATGTAAACCATGAATTAAACAGCAAGAGACAAAAAGATAAATTACGGGAGGCGAGTGCGTCACGGTGAATCACTCGGTACTTATCATCTCCGAATCCAGTTCTGATTCCAGCGGCTTTCGTGGCGTCGTGGTGCGCCATGGCCACCGATTCGACCTGTGAAGCCGATAGGAGCAACATGCATAGGATAGCCCGAGTGTCAAAGGTTAAACGCTTGGATTTACAAGCAGAAACGGCCAACACCATCGCGAACCTACCTCTGTGCCTTAGGCCGGGTACCACGGACGCCCGGGAGAACACTTCGTCGCTCTGGATCACATAATGTCGTCAACCCTAGCCAACCCTAGCCGGTCACATCATGTCACTCGCACCCGGACGTCATGGGCTATCACTCGCACCGGCCCTCTGGTTTGGTATAAATAGCAGTCGAGTTGAGCGTCGAATTGGGCGTTGGTTACGTGCTAGTCTTGTGCTTGGCTTGGAGCTGGCTTGGAGCTGCGGCTGGAGCTGATGCCGGGCGTCGGTTCGGTGCTGGCGGGGGTGCCGCTGCAGGCGGTGGCGGGGGTGAGGGCGGTGGCGGTGGAGGAAGACGTTAACGGTGCGCGGTGGGGCTCCGCGCGCGGGCAGAATACTGTCGCTGGCAAGGGGTCTCGCTGCACGGGAACTGCTGTTGCGGGGATCCGGAGTAGTGACACAAGCCGGCACACTGCGTATGGGCTACATGTCAGGGACGGAGAGTCTCTCGAGCACAGGATGACGCGTACCCGGCTCACCTACATCTCGTCGGATGTGGCCAGCGGCCCTCCAACGAAGCCGGTCATGGCTCTTGCCCGATGAGGATAATAATACAGGGCATGGGGCGTACTGCTCTGCTCAAGTGGTATACCGTTGATATCTCATAGTCCTAAAGTGTGTCGAAATCACAAAGCACATTACAACTATTAGAGCATTTTGGCAACACCCCCATCTTCAGATTTCGAGTCTCTCTTCTACCTGGCTCACCCTCACCAATCCCTTCGTTTGTTTCGGTAGTCGGATATATATGTTGAGCAACTGTTTCTTTTTTGTGAGCCTAACCCTGACTCCACACGGCTTGCTACCTACCCTTACAGCAGACTCCTTCACGGGGGCACGGCCAATTCCAAGACTTTGTATGGAAGCCAGGGGTGGGTAGCCGATCGACCTCGTGTGTATCATACGTCCCTCCGGCGTATATTTTAGATTAACCGTACCCCCATGAAAGCGTCTGGTAGGGTTTCGCTTTTCTGTCGGCGTTATATTAGAGAGCTCAACACCAAGGATAGAGGCCTGGGCGATGGCTGCATAATAAGCGCCAACAACCGGCTGGGACTACATATTTGTGCACTGCGTGTATTTGAGAGACTTGGCCCATCACACTGCACGTGCACGCCCCGAGGGTTAGGTTTCGCAATGCATCCACCCTTTTCGGGTGTTTGATGCCCGCCGATCCGAGTAAGACATGGCCATCCTGGCCAATGGAGAAAACAAAGCATCCCGAACCACAGCCAATCAAAACCTGTGGATTCCGCGTTGCCTGCCCGGTGTGGCTGTGTGCTGGTTACATATGGAGGCCTGAATCCCCGCTCTCTGGCCATGGGCAGAACCTCCCAACCCCTCACACCATCCTTCGACGCACTACGAGCGCTGACCGTAACAGATATTCCAGTGAGTCCTGTTCACCCCGCTCCTTGCCGGCCGCTTATAATCATAGCGAACCTGATCGCCCCCGATTCCAGGATGACCAAGAAGGCGAAGCGTGCATTCGAGGCCTTTGTGGAAGAAATCCCTGACGACAAGCTGCAGCCCCCGTTCAGCGATGCGTACGGGACGATATACACCAACAAGCATTTCCGGCTTGACATGCAAGGCGTGAGCCCGCCCGTCTCGGTGTCCCGCGGCCTGTTGTCGCACGACTGGCTGATGCGAGGTGTAGACAACCGCCGAAGGCTGGAACTTGCAGATCCAGGCGAACCTACAGTCCACTGAAAAGCAGGTCCGGGAGCTGTCGCCCAACACGGTGTCGCAGCTGACGGTTCCGGCCAGCGGGGATGCCGGGTGGGCGGCGGAGGAGATCCGCGCGAGGTTTCGTAGTAATAGCGAGTTTGAGAAGCCCGGGGGTCTGGATATCGAGAGGCTTAGTAGGCGGAGTAACCGGTCGAGCCTTCGGAGCTTCAGGGGAGCGAAGGTGCGGGTGGCCAGGCGGGTTCGGAACACTATGCGGGACTTCAAGAGCAGGTTTAAACACGAGGATAGGTGAGTTTGGATTTTCGGACCGTGAGGCCCAGATGGTTATCTCTTTGCTGACTAGTACATATAGTTAGATGATATGTGTTTACACAAAGGGGCCGGGTATATTTGCGACTGGGTAGCTATAGGGCGACGGGGTATCATGGCGTTGGATTATCGGTTACCAGGCCTCGTTTTGTTTGTTGCCTATTGTTACGGCTCCGTTTTATCAATTCTATTCTTCTGGCAGTGTCCTTGGATTTTCTGTAGCTTGTCTGGCTTTTGACTTTGTTCCTGCAACACTAGAATGCGAGGAACTTGGCACTGTGTATATAATGTATGGAGCGGTAAACCTGCTAAAAGTAATCTCGCTCGCCCAATCCATGCAGCGAAGGCCGGGCTGCTACCATATATCAAAAATACCCTTTCCTCGATCTTCCCTCTACTCAAACTACCCGTAAAGGCCGATTGAGTACTAGTGATCTTGAATTTTGGGGGGGGTAGTAGATATTCTTTAGTTGACCAGAAAAACCCGTGAGCTATCTTATTTTAAACTAACCCGCCAGAGGGCCAACGCAAGTGGCAAGAACAGACAAAGATTTGAACAGGGCTGTTGTTACGGGAGATTCGAGTGAGAGGTTGTGAAGGAAGGACGGGTAACCAGAGATAAGCATAGGAAGGTCTCGAGGTGGTGTGGGGGCGCCTGTGTGCGACCACACTCGCACTATACTATTGGGCGGCGTACTCCGAAGAGTATGGCTGACGGCTGCAGGCTGTTCTCCTTTGAGAAGGTGACCAACGCAATAGTATAACGCAGCCCGATAGCCGGCATTTGTGAGTCAAAGGGATTACGCGAGATAGAATGATCTAGATTGAATACGGGCCCGGACAGGGGTGCCAATCATGTATAAATAGAGGAGCGGATTCCCGCGAGCTGAGGGGACTATTATTCTGATCCTCAGTATCAGCGAGCGGAATCCGATCTACAATATTACTTGTTTAAAAGCTACAGAACTATTGCTTAGCATTGCCATATCTTTGATATCCCTTTACACTATATTGTATCCTATCCGCCTCGCTCACACCGATCGCATACCAGTATCACTCTCGAAGATAAATCATTCCTAGTTCCAAAAGACTTGAGTATATTGTGTGGCGGATAGTCACCGTGCGCTTGTCTCCAAGAACACAGAACGAAATATCTAGAGTCTGTACTTCATGCACCCAACCTGTTCCACTTCATTCATCGTCAAACGAGGAAGTGCAGAACATCTCTACTGCGGATACCTAGACTCCCAAGGTTTCTTCGCAGAAGCACAAACCACTTGTCACTTTCAGGAATTCGACCCTGAAATACTCGAACCCACAGAGCTCCCTCCCATCAAGGTTACTCTGACCCAACGCTCCTACAACCTTGCACATCCTGTACCTTGGTTCATCCCCCAACCTTGGTGCACGCGAAACCCAGACCTCAAAATCGAATCCCTCCAAGATGTCCCAGCAGCGTCGGCTACAATTAGAGGAGGACTCCAACATGGAGGACTCCATAATATTACGGGACCGGGACACCTACCTAGCGCAGTCCCAACACAGGCCGCAGAGGGACACGCCGGTAGCCCACCTCTGGCCACAGCATACCGCCAGACACGCCCGCAGACGGGACTACCGAGAAACCTCACCCTACCCTACCCCCACCAGAGAGTCATCCACTACTCAGAGGCGCTCCAGAATGGTAGCGGTAGAGGAGGACAGCGACGAGGACATGCCTCGTACACCGCTGCGTCAAAGGGTCAGGAAAGAGGTAGAGAGGCAAGGAGAACAAGTAGTCGCTGGACTACACCAAGGGGTCAGCGCTCTGGACCTCCGTACCCAGAACCTCCCCGTCATCGAAGACTTGATACGAGGCCACGAGCAGACCATCGCCAACATCAACGCCGCCAACAAGCAGCTGATCAGCGAACTCTCCACCAAATTCCAGGAAAGCGACGCGAGGCAGAACCAAATGGCCGAAACGCTAGGACAAGTAGAAGCCAGGTTTGGGGAACAGGCCCAGAACCAATTGGCCCATGTCCAAGAATTGTTCGGCCAGCTGTCCACCGCAACCCTCGCCCAGCAGAACCTACAGCAACAGAGAATAGACGCTCTGCTCGCACAAGTTCAACTGAGCAGTGGAGATGGTGCCCAAACCGGCAACTAAGAAGCGATCACTGCTGCAGTAGATGCGCTTAAGGAAGCCAGGGCCAAAGATCGAGAGGAAATGGCGGAGAAAATCAAAGCGGCGATGGAGGAGGTAAAGCTTGCCCAAGGTCAATGGAAGGCCGCTGGAGGGAAGAAGGACAAGGGGAAGCAGCCCCAGGTAGAACCAGCTCGAAGCGAAGCATCCGGCTACACCTCCAGCCTACTAGAGCAGTTCATAATAGAGTCAGCTCAAGTAGAAGGAGAGGAAGGCGGCGGCCAAGGAGGAAATGGAGGTGGCAAAGGAAGGTCTAGGCGTAGAAACTCAGACCCATCCGACAGCTCAAGTTCCGAAGACGAAGGAAGGGACCCAAAGGGCAGACGTAAGAGGCAGGATAGGCAGAAACGCCATCCCCAGACCCTCCACACTCACCCCGCGGCACCGACCTACAACGACGGACCCAAGCAAGCCAAGATCCCCTTCAATGGTGACCCAAAGCAGGATGTCCGCCACTGGATTGACCAAATGGAGACCTTAATTGAGCTCCAGCCAAAGGTTCAGTGGACGGACAAGGTGAAAATCCTGTGGGCATCCCTCGAACTCGCCGGCAGCGCGGCCAGCTTCTGGAAGAATTTCAAAGAAAGGCTCAGTGTAGAACCTGAGCTCGGAACTTGGAAGAGATTCAAGAAGGAACTGCTCATCCAGTATGGGAACCGAACTAGCCAGGAGCAAGCCAAACAGAAAATGGATAAGCTCAGGCAAACCGGACCCATCGATGACTACCTGAACGAGATGCAGAACTTGGAGTGGGACGCTCAAGTAGGCCCGACCGTGATGAAGTCAATGATCCTAACAGGAATAAACTCCTCGTTGGAAACTAGACTCTCGGCGGCCATCGAAGAGCCGGAATACTTCCCTGATTGGCTGGCATGGGTACGACGCGTGGGAAGGAAGGATGCGGATGTAAAAGCTAGGCATGAGATCCTAAGAGGCAGAGATGCCCCTAAGGCCCCTCAAAAACCAGCATCCAAGCCCCCTCGCCAACGCAGAGATAATCCGTCCGTAAAACGACAGGGAAATCAAAGCGAGAAGCCCAAAGAAGATCTGGGTGCTACCAAGGCCCAGAAGGACAATTGGCAAGCGGAAGGGAAATGTCTCCGTTGTGGTAGAGAAAACCATTTCGCGAAGGACTGCTACTCCACTAGCATTGTCCGGGCTACTACCCAACAGCCAGCAAGGAACAGGAAGAGAGGGAGAAGTCCTTCCGGGGAAAAGGACCAGGAAGAGGGGAGTAAGCGGAAGAAAGTAGGGACACAGGGTCAGGCATTTAGGGCTAGGATCACAAATTTGGAGGATTAGGTTTCATTATACGGGAATGTTCATCGGTTAATTCATATGTATACAAAAGGGGCTCGGAATAAAATATATCTACAAGACAAAGGGACCAAAAGTGACCAAATGGCCATCAGTAATAAACTTTAAACACTCGGGTAGTCACTGATGGGATATGCACCAGAAGAGCGTAAGGCGCACTGGCAGCAGAAGCCGCCCAGCGACACAAATACCATGTTTGTCATGAGTCATTTATTGATAGGAAGAGGCACGGTGGGATCCCCGCACTTGGGTATATATAAAGCCAGGCATCCCCCTCCGAAGGAAAGAAAAATCCATCCTTCTCATACATACCCAACGAATACCAAACCAACCCACAACAAACCAAAAATGTCTACCTCCATCAAAGAAACTCGCCTTGAGATTGAAATCTCTTGGACTGATCCTCACTCACCTGCCTACGGCTCATGTATAACGAAGGCGTTGGTCGATAGCGGAACGGAAGACTGGATCATGTCATGGGACTGCGTCAAGAGACACCAGATCCCCGTCCACCTCCGAACACCACCCCTCAACATCAGACAAGCCGATGGGACCTCTATGCCTAACTCAGGCACCCACGTCACCTACCCCCTCTCCCTACAAATAGGTTCACACCTAGACAGGTCAATCACCTGTGAAGTCGGGGACTTTGCATCAGAAGACCTAGTCATTCCTCATCGATGGCTACAAGAGCATCGCCCTACGGTACACTGGGGAGAAGATGCCATCTCCTTTGATAGTACCTATTGCCAGTCTAGAGGGTGCCTTATCCTCGAACGAGAAGTCGAAGAAGAAGACGA
>VOVZ01000082.1:94690-116070 GCA_008079325.1 Morchella conica | reverse complement strand
GAGGGAGAGGGAGGAGAGGGAGGAGGAGGAGGAGGAGGAGGAGGAGGAGGAGGAGGAGGAGGACGCGGAGGCGGAGGCGGCGGCTGAGGGCGGGGGGAGGCGCCTTAGGAGCAGGGCGGCGGGTAGACGTTAAATGGCTGGCGGGGTAGCAGTTAATGGCTATGCTTGAAGGTAAGTTTCCTCAGAATCGGTTTATTGGGCCATAGCGTGTCTAGTGTCAGTCCTGTTACTTTGCTAACGTTGTTTGGCAGATGATTACTGGCGAGAAATACTCGTCAGACATGGATAAACCCTTCCTGCCTTTGCGTTTAAATCTTTCTTCTTGCAGTGGAGGCACTGGCAAATTGGAAAAGACGGCCCGCTTTTCATAACCTAGTTTTAGATTAAAGAATAAAGATCACATCTCCTCTGCATGCAATTAATGAATTAAACAAAAAAAAAAAAAAAAAAAAGATCACATCTCCTAAGCTAAAAATCAAGTTTTCATTCTATTCTCACTACAAGTACATGGGTAGATATCAGTGATAGAAGTGTATCTATTTGCATCGTGACCACATGTGAGGCTATCAATCAAGACAATCATGTCCATTGCTATGCCGGCTCGTAAACCACGATGCTACTTCCTTATGGGTTATCTTTGTGCTGATGCCATGTATTATTCTCTGTGTTCTGTCGTGCTCTATCCGTCAACTGTTTCTACCAATCCTCCCACTCCCATTGCTACAGCTTATGGGTAATGAAACGTGCACGGGCGCATCGCTATGTTTCATCCCCTCCGTGACTCGACGACATTAAGCAAATGCATCTTGCGTTCCGAGCGGTAAAGGGCAACACTACCGCACCACAGCAACCAACCACTCACCCCCTCTCCGTGCAACTTATATCAGAGCACAACCTGTAATAGCAAGACGATAAACTCAAACAATAGTGACCTTCAAGACCTTCTGCCAGCCGAGACGAGCCTTAGCTGCTGACAAGGCAAGACAAGCCCCGGAGGCTAAAAGATATGTCATGTGAGCTTTTGACGTTTCTTCCTACCTAAACAAACTCCCCAGCCCAATAAGAAACAAGATGAACAAATAAAGAAAAGGTTGAGCTTCATGCGCATTAATTAGCATAATTCCAGTGCTTTCCCTGTCCCGCGGTCACACCCCGAGAGCTTCTCAAACGTTGGTTAGACTAGATCATAGTCTCTCGAGGCTTTCAACACTCAGAGAAAACAGAGAAGAAGACGAGATGCGACTTCGGAGGGTGTCATCCCAAACGTTTGTGAGACTAGACCATAGTCTCTCGAGGCTTTCAAGACTGAGACAAAAGAGAGAATACGACGAGATGAGACTTTGGAAAGTCTTGTGTAATCTCGGTGTCCCGTTTTTCTCATTGAATGAGATAAAATCACATTCAGAAGCCTAAACTATATAAGTAGGACTATTCAGCTCCAAATGCCCCCAGAGTCGCATGACTCGCCAACCCATATGAACCTTTCACCCCATTCAAAGGTGCTAAATTCCAATTGGGAACCTGTACACCTTGTTAACCACGCATTCTACGGTGAAGAAATCCGGGCTTGGCGCCCGTCCCTATATCTGAGCAGTTATTCCAAACCGCTACCCAAGCACCAGGACCATTTCCAAATCCTCCACAAACCCCCCCCAAGCGTCCTCACAAATAAACCCACTACCTTGCCGCCGATCATGTCGCAATACGACGATGTGCTGGTTACCCACGAGGAATACGAGCAAATGGCCTCCGGCACTCCCCCTCCCCTCCCGGCGAGTTCTCTCGCCGTCACGGTCGAGGAGCTCAAATTGTGGATCCACAACGTAAACAACAAGCTGCTCACCACGCTCGTAGAGCTGAACTCTGTGCAGAGACAGCTCACCGCGCACGGCTACGATCTCGCCACTAGTACGCTGCCATTGCTCGTGCCTTGGTCCATCGATCTCCAGAACCTCCTGCTCAAGAAAGAGTATCTCGACAAGGTGCTGGACCTGAATTGCTCGTATCTCGGGTACCTCGAGGGCGTCCAGACGAGCAAGGAGCTGGAGTTGGAGCAGGAGCAGCGTGAGGAAAAGGCGGAGGAGGAGATCGTCAATAGTTAGGAGATTGCGACGGAGTCCAGGGGGCCATTTGTGTAACTAAAATAATTAAAAATTCCCTATGCAGTCGCTTATACTTCTCAGTGAGGATGAGTTAGCAGTTTCGGTAGTGACAATGAAAGAAGTTCGTATAAATCGATAAAACGGCAGAATGATTGCTTGCCCCACCAAAAAAACGCTGTAAAAATTCAATTAAAGATCCAATTCTTTCCAAATGAAAGTGTAAAAGTATGTCAGACATGTATAATAATGTTATCCGTAGACTCTATTTTCACTGCGTAATTGTCAGACCCCCGATGTAGTTCTCCTTTGCACTTACTGACACCAGGGTGCGCCTTGGCAAAAACCTTCCTCAATATGTGGTTGCGAAGGGCCCCAGGGCACAAACACAGTACTATCTGTCCTTTGGTAGTGTTTCTAAAGAATATCCGGGTTATGCAGAACCATCCACAGGTCTTGGCAAACTCTAGGTAATCAAAGGTGGCAGGGTTAGGGTTTCCTTTACCATCTTGTTTCTTTGTATGAGAAGTGCTGGCTGTACCTAGCCCCGTCTCCGCCAAAGCCAAACCGGAATTAAACCTAATAGTTAGAGGATAATACTTAGCTGGGCGGTCCTTTGAACGGACCTCCAAAACCAGTTTGATATGACAAATGCAGAATCGTTGGAGGCACTGGGCTTTGTTGCGCCAATTACTTTTAAGTAATCATATTCACAGTCAAAGGAAATCGATCGGATATATACCTACTCGTGGTTTCCAAGCCCAGCACCGTTGTAGCTGTGGATATGTGTCTGTCGATGCACGCAGTGGCCTATGATATTCGAATAAAGCTTTTGTCCAAGTTGAAATCATGCCGGAATCTACTTCGATCAAGTTCAAAAAACCCAGCTTGTTCTGAGGAGCGAGTGCGTTTATGTATGCACGGCAAGGAAGTCTAGAGCCGCTTGTCTTGCTAGGTGTCAGAGATAATGGGATGCAATGGGAATGAACACTATACCGATAGACTACTAAACCCTGCCACCAACGGACCGCGATGCTGGATGAGGATATTTTCAATGTTTGTTATATCCCTTGTCGTGATTTTCGGTATCTATGGTCTGTTTGTAGCCGATTGTGATTGAGAAAGTATTCAGTTGAATCCGGTGGCGCGCCATTATTTTTGACAAGTCGCAATACCTTGTGGAAGAAAGCACGGTGGAGAAAGTGGAGCGACATATGCCATAAAGCGTAATAGACCTTACCAGCATCATCTCTATCCTGGCTCGGGCTGGCAGTCTAAACTCATTATAACCGAAGAATATATGATGAATTAAACAAAAAGAAATTACCTGTACTAGATGTACTTACCTTTGTCAACACAAACAAATCCACCGACATCATGCCATCTTGAACGTACTGTGTAGATGTATGGAATGAAAGCACTGGTCCGCTATTGGCAGATTCGGTAGAAACGTTTGAAATACCGGAACGATGCATGTATGTGACAATGACAATTATTATGATTGTGCAGGGACGCGCCTCGCCCTTATCTCAATTCCAAACAATGTTTGTGGTCTGTGATTCCACGCCACGTAGTATTTAAGAGGAACCCTCTCCGCCCAGCTCTGGCGGTTATACATTATCGTCATCCAGATCAGAAAACAGTTAGTCTATCTCCAATCCAACCTTCACATATCAAGACTACGCACAACACGATGTGGTCTCTCCAGGCCCCCGCCCAACCTGCCCGACCAACGGTACAAGCTGCCGTCCCTGCTCGGCGAATGAATGACATTCAAGAACGGATCTTGGACCTTGGATGCTCAGTCGAGTTTATCCACAGACAGCTCGCCAGGAACGATGAGGCTCTCATTAAGCTTGGCTTCAACATTGCCGCCGACAGGATGAACAGTGGTCACGAGATGACCGAGGAGGTTCAATCTCATAGAACGCTCCAGAGCGATCTCCAGCTCCGCATGAACGTCATGTTTGCAAATATCGCAATGGCGCACAACGAGTTGAATAGCATTCGGGCTGCGGAGGAGAGTAAAAAATGGAGTGAGCAGGTTCAGCATGATATTTGGGGGGAAATTCGGAGCCTAAGACAGGAGATGAGAGCGGGGTTGGGGGAAGTGACTACCTTACGCGCTAAGGTCAACTCGTTGCAGATAGATATCTTTCACTTAAAGCAGGATGGGTTTAACACAAGCCCGCCGTTCCAAGATGAGGAATAAGATAAATGAGGTCTGCCACTGAAAGTGGAATTGAGACAGCGAATAGGGCATTGAATTAACTCTGCCGACAAATAAAGAATTACATTTCCTCAACGTTCTAGGCTTTTGCACTTGTATGCTGCATCAGTTTTGATATCTCATTTGATAGATCACTCTAAATGGCAAATGCTATCTCCATTGAACATGAGTTGCAGTAATTTACTCGATGCTCGTGATAGAACGGCGGCTACGCAGTCCAGATTGATGTTTAGTTATATGGTAAAGTCCAACTAGAAAAACAAAGCCACCAACCGTGACTTGGAGTCCCTCTGCAACAAGTGCCACCATTGTTGAAAACTTACACCGATCCTGACGGTAAATACATCTCTAGGCAGTGGTTAGAACGGTTAAGTAGGAGAGTACTAGTAAAAAATTAAGTCCAACAAAAGTAGATATTGGCCCTGCTAATTAAACATTCAACCCTCCCTTTACCCTCAGCTGCTGTGTGTCTGAAACAAAACGTAGAATTAGTTCCCGACGTGGTAACTACAACTGTATCCTCAACCGGCCACCTACCATAGCTTCCAGGTACAAATGAACTGAAAAGCAGCATTCAAGCTCGGCCCAATTAGAGGCTGGTCTCTCCAGTGAGACCGAAGGCCCTCCGAATTCCCGAGCAAGGGGTATGCTTTTCTTTACTCACCGTAGGTTTTGGAATTGCATTCCGCAGATTTGCAGAACACATATAAAGGAGGACGATGGAGGCATATCCACCTGGCTCTAACAATGATACTCATGAGTCCATTCTCAATCGCCCATGTAAACCTTTACAATACCACGGCAGCAAGAAATCCTTGAATGAAGGACATATCCACATGATATATTGACTAGTAGTAGGACATTGCAACCCCAGGTATAGGGCTGCTGTCCAGAGGCAAAAACACAGTGGGAAAGGTTTTACTAGTGGCCCGCTGACCTGGGACTAAAACAGGCAAAAGATTCATTGAAATTGAACCATTCAAACCTAAAGGTTGGTACAGCTTCTATTTCGTCAGTGGTGGTTTTGACTATTTATGGATCTTATACCCACAGCACGATTTGCCGATGCAAGCTATTCTCATCGTGTGTCTAGTATGAGAATCACCTTCTATCTTTCGAAACCCCTGGGGAGGGATATCTATACCTTGAGTCGTACAGGTATCTCTGCCCCAGTGCTGTCGCGCATGCTGATGTGCTAGTGTAATATTCTGTTTAGAAAACATGTACAAAATAGGGCTCCGCGAATCCCTGACTTTTCCGACTCCCCCAACACTCGCGGAAAATTGGTGGTAGACGCGTGCAGGAATTGCATAGCACTAATACTGGTAGCCATAGTAATTCCAAGAGGCCGATGATCGGTATTCCTGGCAATCTGTGTTACTTACGGTATTTGATAGTTGTTAGCTCAATGGTAAAGAGGATATAAATAGATATCACCGTACACTAAGCTCACAATGTCCTCCAACCACACTTCCGCGGATTGTTCCTGCCGCCCTTGTCCCTATTTGTCAAACTGGCACGTTCTTTTCACGCCACGACAAAGATTCTCAGCCGAATGATATTTAACCCAGCACCCACTTCCCCATCAATCCACTTCCCCATCAATAGCAACTTCACTCATCTCAATAACAATTTTAGACCGACATTCAAGATGCCTCCAGTAATCAAGACCCTTCACTACATAAGATACCATAATAACAATCTCCACCAGAAAATGTCTCGCTCCACCTCCAACGAACGCACATTTGGAAAGATCGCTATCATTACCGATACGCTCAGTAACCTCGATAGTAATATCGACAAGGCTCGGGGAATGGTCAAAATTCTTGAACTGGTGTACATTCGATTTTGCAGGAACCTCGGGCGGGGGGATTCCGGCCGTTTTCTTCGACTCGGCCGCGATGATCGGCAAGGCAAAAGCCGTTGAGAGGCGGAATTCATTCGCACGATATTGGAGTTGAGAGCGAGGTTGAGGGTTGGGAATAGAAAAGTCGCGGGGCTCAAGAGTCATAGGAAGATTGCTAGGAATGCCTGGTTAAAGACAGTTGGACAAACGCAGAGGGTGGTCGCGCCGTCCTGTGCATGTGGAAGGAAGATTTAAAAGAGGGGACGTGTTGATCGCGGAGGTGCTGAGGATCTTGGGCGAAAGTGAGATTTTCCATGTCATCGCTGTACAATGGCAAACTAATTTGTAAGTTGTTTTCCTCTTTTTACTCGTAGACACAGATCCTTACAGGCGGTGCAGCCTTTCCTCCACGGTGGGTTTTGATTATCGTGATAGGTAATTAGGACATTTGATACAGACGTTTTCCTATTCACGCTGTGATTCTCTCCACGTTGAGACGAAAAGCACGTCGTTGGCCGTTTGAAGTATGGACCCTCTCTCCCTCCGCCACTGAGTTGTCTTCTAAGGGGATAGGTGATGGTGGGTGTGGGTGGTCATTTTGTGGAAGTTTCCAAACCAATTGTACCGGAAGGTAGAAAGAACACTTATTCCTTAGCTATAGTCGGCTTGAATATATACTGCTGTTTTTACTTTGTACCTGGCCTTTGTGATTTAAACCAACCCGCTATTCCGTTTTATCATAACCAAATTTCCAATCATATTGCTATTTTCTAAGATCCGTCGAAAGAACCTCACCGAAGAGCGAAGAATGCATTGTACAACTAGTACTTGCTTATTACGTAAGACAGGGAAGAGAGCGAAGGCTCTCTCTTTACTGTTAACTGTTACAATTCTAGGTAATTACCTCCAGTGCAATAGTAGACATAGAACATAGAATAGAACCAAGTCTAGCTTTTACAATGATAAATTTAACAATAGAATTGTTAACATCCAGGACATAACACATGCACAGCGATGATTGACCACAATCAACAATTAGTACGCCCATAGCTAGTGTCTCCATATTTTTATAAAGGCAGTAATTTTGATTTTAAGGGATGAACATCCTCATATTACTGGATTAAGCCCACAACCCCGTCTTGCGTGGTAGGCTACATCGCTGGTAAAGATCCGAGATATGTGACCTCATTTACGTTAGTTGAAGCAGAGTATAGAGTGGCCCGGCAGTCCCCTCCAACTGATTCGCAAACAGCTGCTTTTATTTGATCTCTACCGGCTTTTGGCAGGCCAACCTATCCAGCTTTTGAGAACCATTGAATAACTTAACCCTATAACCCCCGGTGTCAACATGGTATTAGTCTGTGGAACGAGCTCATGGCCTTTTACTACTTTAAAGGTTCTTCCTCATACATTGCAGTCTGCTGTATTTCTGTTTGATTCATTTCAATTCTGCTGAGCACGTACCTGAGAACCGCCCAGAGTTGCTGGTAAAACCCTTCAGTCAGAGAGTAATTAACAAACCCCAAATCAAACCTTGAATCGTGTATATTGAATATCTCTGTAGTAGGCCTGATATACCCAGAGTGGGCTACCATTGCTTTGCTGGTGTTGGTCTCCGGGGTGTAACATGCACCGAGCACCTTCCTCAGTACCTCTTATAATATATACTCCTTACAAGGCCAATCCAGCCCGAAACCATACCAGTATCTTGATATAGCTCTATTTTGAATTCAGATTACCGTGAACTCCCTCGGCTATGTGATCTTAGCTGTTCTGCTATCAGCAATGAATGAGTAGATTTCAGAGCTTGATAATGCAAGCATAGGATACTAGGCACTTCAGTTTTACAATTCTGCAAGCTTAATTTCGATAATATAAGCTTATGCCGCCACTCAGGTGATCGAAAATTATGTGTTTTCGCGGCTTAACGATAATGAACAGCTTTTACTCAATGATAAACCGAAACCTCATTCAATCAGCCTTTTACTGTACAGTCAGCTTCTAAGACCATTCCTATACCCTTTACACTAGTTTTGAATATCACCACGCCATCGTGGGCCCACTAGCTAGTTAGTATATCTCATGGAACATGAGGTCCCCCATCATGATAAGATAAGATAAGATCTAATTTAAATTAGACACGATAAGGTGAGAGGCGATATGTGATTATAAGATGACTAAGATAAGATAAAAGTTACCTATCCGGCACCCGGACATAGTCGAACATCACCCCTTGCCGCATCAAACACCCCAATACTTTTCATTACAGTGATATGCCAGCGCTCAATTTCAACTATTGACACTCAAATCCCGCAGTTTCGTGAAGCAAAATTGACACTTCCCCTCAATGGCCGAATAGATCTAGTTAGCGGTATGACAGAACAAGCCCTGGAAATCGGGCAATTTATCACACTATCTGTATTTGGAACTGCAAATTCATTTCCCACTTTACTAGCTTCGGTAGTAATATCACTGGGTATCTGTGAATCTCCTGGTATATCTCACAGCACGCTGCGACGGCGAAATTCAAAATTGACACCGCCCGATTGCCACTTCGGAGTCCCACAATTTGTAAATTCTTCAAATGAACGATTGGAAAATACGCTCTGCTGAGTATGTTTTGAAATTCATATATTCCAAATAAACCAGGAGCGGAGACTGTAGATTGTGCTTTAAGTGTGCCCGCCACCCCCGGGACCTGGTTATGAATGCAGCGCTGCCTAGGTTTGAATTTACGGCGAAGATGAAATATGATGCCAATTTTGCAAAACCACTTCAGGTCACTTTTCTGGTAACACCAGGTGTACAGGTCCTCCCATTCGCTGATCGGATGATTAGGGTATTGAGGTGTAGTCTTTTCGCACATGTTTAAACGGGGATATAATTTAGACTTCATCCGACAAAACTGAAATATGAATATAGAAATGTCCAACTTTTAACCCAGAGCCTAGCCAGCTAGTATAGCCTCTCCTTAAAAGTGTTCGTGATTCACATTAAAGTTTGCCCGTGCGCAATGTGGTTTACCTGAATTCACGGTCAGATTGAGAAACTAAAGTTTATCTGTATAATCCATCCAGTGAGCGACAGAAAACATATACGGTGAATTTCTAATATCGGCTTTGGCTACCATTGACTGTTCCGGTATTGAGGTTTCTAACATTACAATTGGCGCTTTGATTCCTAACTTGAGCCGGATATGTCACACTTTTAATAAGTCGCTGTACATATGCTGTACATATATTTGTGGATATTTCGTGGTTGCAATTGGCACGTTCGGCTGCAGTCAGTACAAGCAGGGACGTTTCGGTGCAATCCTTTCTTTTTGTTTAACTTATCAATTATTTTGGATTTAATTAATTGTGTGACTAATTAAACGTTGTCATTAGTGTAGCATATTACGTATCATAATATTGAGTGGAGTGTTGGGATTATTGACATTTTGTGGCTGCTAGAACAGTTTCACTGGGGACCTATTTCATATCTTCTCGATATTAGGACGTTCACTGGAAATCACGGAGTGATAGACAAAGGCAACAGTACATATCATTAAGTGAGCTAGATGATATCATAATCTATCGAACAGTTGGCTATGGAACGAGGCACGAGGCAAGGTTAGGTGTCGAGTAAATGCAAGACAGGTTTTACAGATATAGGCCCGAATAGTAGAAGTACTTCTGTATTACAGCAATGTATTTGAATTAAAATCACTTTTAGCTAACTAATAAGTCCCAGATCCGAGGTCATGTGTTTTAACGACTCCTTGTCCACAACAGAAAATCCCATAACCAGCCTTCGGAAACCACAGAGAGTTGCCACCAAGGACAGAGGACTCAAATAGGCGTCATGTAGTAGTCCCTCTGCCAACTAACCCACTGGTCCTCACCGTCCTCCTTCAACAGTTCCTCTTGGGCGCACCGGACGCGGCCCCTGGCAAGCTCGAGAAATTCCTCCTGTTGCTCCCAAACCTCGTCCCTCATGCTTGCTGTATTGTTAGCTCTACCCCCCCATTCTGGCAACTGGTTATATCCTGCGCGAGAACAAGCGATCTCAGCGCTTATCTTAGACCACAAGTTATGTTCAACAACAAGTTCGAGTACAAGCACGCAGACCATTGGGGGGAGGCCTTCAAGGCTAGCCATTAGCTCAGCGTCAAGATCCACGATGGAGTTAACAGGGGTATTGGGGCGTGATCCTGAGAATAAGGACCCCTCCGAGTTGCCTGAGGAGGACTCAGAGGGCGGCGGGGTAGCATTTCTCGATGGAGGAGTGGAAAATGCCGATAGCGAGTTTGGTGGGGTTGGTGGCACATTGCGGAAGTTACTAACAGTTGTGGAAAGTACTGCCACCATAGCGTTATGAAGCCTGTTAAGCTCATTGAGCTGTGCAGCCGAGAGACCGACGGTTGGTGGGCCAGTGGGCGTAACTTGAACGGAGGCGGCTGCAGAGATAGTAGTATTCGCCATATTGGCTGCAACAATGGAGGCCATCGGGTTCACAGAGTTCAGGTGACTGGCGGGAATAGTTTGAACGACACTACCCGAACGCATGACCGTATGGTGGGCACCCTGACAAAGCTCAGTAAATGTTCAGAGAGATGCGAGGAATGCAGCAGGCTGACAATAAAAATGCCAGATCAGAAGAATAATGCAAGAAGAACAAACGGTCAAAACAAGGAAATTACAGTTCGGAGGGGAAGAAGAACATCCTATACAGAAGAGACTTAAAACGCTGGTAGGAAGCAAGTCGGATTCATGGGCAGAAGTAAGTCGAATCCATGGGCAGGGTGGAGGCAACATGAATGAAAATGAATCGGAAAAGAAACGGGAGTCATACATATGTGCCTTGGAAGGCACCAATATCGACAGCAACCAATCCAACTGCATCCATAAATGCCGCCGCACTGACGGCATTACTAATCTGTGTAGGGTTGGGCATCTTTATATATATATCAGCTAAGCTCGAAGCTATCGTTTCAAATGTGTAATACTGACAGAAGAAATTACGCCAGTCATCCTCATAGCCAGAAGTGCTGAGTTGAGGGTGTCAATTTCAGCTGTAGCACGCATAATCTCCCCAACCTTCATGAGATGTGCTGTTAGCAATTTGCCAAACAAAGATAAGAATCGACTCATGTTACCATCGCAGCGGTATCAAAGTGGTTCCATCTCTGTATGGAGTCATGGAGCTCTGACACCTCATCTGAAGTAATACCAGGCTGACTCTGAGGTGAGTGACCATCATAGCTGAGAGGTGACCTCGTAAAAGTCTAGACAATTAATAGTTATCTTAATGATTGGAAGGCAGATACTTACACGGGCAGCATCTTGAATCAATTTGACAGTGGCCAAGCGACGCTGCAAGTTGCGGACATCGGCGGCGGTAGTAGAAGTAGCAGTATTGATGTCTTGGATGGCCAGGCGGTTACCAAGGAGGGGTATTTGAAGGTCACCGAATGCTCCAGAGGCGAGATGACTCCCGATAAGCAACGGCCCAATACTGTTAGTATGGGTAGCTCCACGGGTCCTGCTGGAAGACTGATTGATGGTATTGGGGGATGGAATTGCATCCGCTGAAGTGGTTGGAATCTGTCAGGTTAGTATTTCTATCTGAGTAAACTCTCAGATATGGACTTACTGAATTACTGGATTCGGGCGAGTTCACAATGGGTGTTCCTCCAAGAATCTGGTCAGTATTGGCAGTACCAGCGGTACTTTCACCGGGTGTGGTTGAAGGTGACATCCTAAGAATTAGAGACTGGACTATTAAGATGAAAAGAGAGTTTTTATAATTTCTTTTGATGGATGTAAATCAAAGCTCTTCGTCGATCGATGATAGAGTAGGTGGTAGGAGGATAAAGGAAAAGAGAACAGAAGAAAGGAGAGGACGGAATTTATAGCTATCTATGATTCGAATTTCACGCCACACACATATATATCAGTATGGCCATGTGTACACATATATTTAATCATGGGTAAGCACTTGTGACGTGGACATACATGTACATTGTATCTTTCCGGTGTGATTGTAGTCAGAGAGCTAAGACAGAATTTGCATCTGTGCTCTGTAGGGCGGCATTATTTTGTCTCATCCGTAACTGGTTTGAATCCCTTGAGTAACAAGTTGTGGTTTTTTGAGAACGCTCAGTTTTCATGATTTGAAATGTTGAATGAGACCGAACACTGCCACAACATGTATGCATATGTCATTATCATTCTAACACTCAAAGTGCAGTTTTCTGAATGTCCTGAGGTAGCGAGCAAGTCTCTCAGTGATAGGGCCACACGCTGGCAATACTATATCAATATCCCCGCGGTATAGAGTGTTTTCACCATGAAGTGAGGGGGTCTCTCGCAGATTATGTCTTCCATTGTATAGAGGTTCCAGGGAGTGCTGCCTGTCACCAGGACATAGTACTGCTATAGTTCACTCCAACTAGGCCAGTCATAAATGAATTATGCGCGTGTATGCGTGACCTCTCCACACCTCCTCAAACTCTCTCTTGCTCATCACCTTCATAGCTCAATTATATCAAAGACTCGAGGTGACACTTATGATATCTAGGGCGAGTTACATGGTACTTCAATACCGCTGTATCTGGAACAGGTATATTTGAGCTCGTCCCTGCTCTCGTAGTCCTCCAGCCTTCACCTCTGGAGTATAGATAGATAGCCTGACCCGCTCTTCAAATCTGGGTCCCCAATGTGTATCTACGTTTGGGGTCTCTGAGAGCCTACATATATTTCATGAAGTTACTCATACTCAACCTCTACTACCTAGTCATTCTGACACCAGTCGATTGGAGTATAATGTTTCCTTCCCCTTGAAGCATGTCCCGGAGGAGCTAGCTGGACTCAATAGATAAATTACAAACCCCGTTAAGGTTCTAATGGTAAAGAAGACGCCGAAATGGGAAGACAAAATAGGCTGTTTAGATATGTTTATCAAGTAGTTTGTGACCTCCAATACTCAGACTATAGCCACATATATATACTGATAAATTATGAAGTATGAAGGTTTCAGCATGATATGTGTCCCATCACCGACTTTACACGTACCTAGACCTCGCCGATCAAGTATAATAAGAAGCAATACTTCTGTGCATGGGCTCAGTAAGATATATATTCTCACGGTGTTCATGCAAAAGCCATTAGATTTTGTCAACTTATATTACTGATACAGCAGAAAGAATATCATTAAACTTCCAATGAGGCTGATTTGGTGTTGACAAAGGCCCCGTTTGTCATACCTGTCTACTTATCATACCTGATTATACACCTAGTGATTGTAGAATACGGCTTGGTTTATTTCACAGGGGTACACAGGGTGCGAAATCCGAAGGGGTCACCAACCCCGAAAGGATATTCAAATGCTCCTATCCTTGTTTGTTCCATATTGTCTTCTCCCAAACACCTTCTCTCACACAGGCAAACACAAGCAATAACAACCACCCCGCTATTCACCATGGCCAGTGCCAGAGATTTTCCATCACAAATGTTAATTGACAACTTTGATTCATTCACTAACCCACGCCGCAGACAACACCATTCTGTTTCCAAACAGCTCCCCACCAGAGCCGAGTTTCACTCCAACCCTCTCTTATCTTCTCCGACCTCCTCCCCCCCAGTCAGTCAACTTGGGAGAGGTTGTATCAACAATCCTTGCTTGTTCGCCCAAGGCGACCTTGGAGAGGAGTTAGGCCCGTTGACCCTTACCCTCATCCATTACATCAATGACCACGTTAAGGCTATTGCGGATCTCGCAGCCTACGTCGATGCCTGCCACGAGGACCGTAGGATGGTGGATTGGGACTATTTTGGGTGCTTACCGCGTGTGGTAGATGAACTCGAAGACATGATCTGGAGGATGCAGAGATGGATCAGAACCCGCCGCCTTTACACTGGGTGGATTGATCCCAGGGCCCCGAGATTGATGGAACCTGTTGGGTGCCCAAAGTTGATCGCTGATCCCGATAGAGAGGGGAGATTTTATGTCCTTACCCCGAACATTGATCAATATGCCAGGTACTATACGTAAACATCTTGTACAAGTTAGGAGCTGCCGCTGTTGGCGGAGAAGTCAAACAATTGGATCTTCATTATACTTCTTACTGCCAGATTAGGGCATTTTATGATCGGTGAGTGTGTTCGTATGAGTGAATGCCAATGATATATTTTACTTTACTTATGGCTATCTATATATGGATATGATAACGAAGGAGGATCCGATGGAAAGAGGGATTGCTCACTATGGAAACTGATGGCTACCCCCTATTAGTGACTAATATAAGCCGAAATAAACAAAGACAGAAGCGGAGAGAAAGTGAATAATTAAATATCCTAACGGATAAGAAGTTATGAAAGGACAACGAAGCAGGGAAATCATACTGATCAGCTAACCCTTTGTGCTACTAGAACCCTCTTCCAGCTCTACTAACAATGTTGTCCTTACCTCTGGCCCCGTGAAACAACCTCACATACAGTTGACGGGCGTATTCACCTCCATAATCGTGTAATCTGTGTAAGCTTTAGCAATGAGATGTGATCATCATTTCTTCAATTGATATCATAAGCAAAATAATTCCTGTATGTCATAGTTGAGTTAAATAAGAGCAAAAAGAAGAATAATAGTTTATTGTTTTCATTGCGCTAATTTTCAACATGTCTCATTACATGAATTATATGATGGGTGCAGTTGTGCCGGCACGACTCCGTCGCTGGACATCTACACACCCCATCTAGCCAATGCGTGTGGACCAGGATACATGACCCAGCGCTACGTCAGAGTCTGGAGAGAAACTATATACTTGTATCTTACCGCCCTCTTTGTTACCTGTTACCATATACACTGTTTTTCAAAATTATGAAAGAAGGTGCTCCGAATTTTGGTTCTCTACTTTCCACACATTGTAATCTAATCAATGGATCAAAAAAAAAACTCCTACACATCCGATCCCAAGCCTCACAGATTCTCACTCGTCCTAAGTGACAGGGATGAATAACTCACTTTTACATTGAGGCTCCTTTGTAAAACGGCGAGGGAGCAATCTGCAACTGTCCCTCGAGAAAAAAAGCTCAAACCGCAGTAAAACTTGGAATTCTGATATGAATTGACAGGGGTACTAGCGCTTGCTCCAGAGCATCACAAAATATCACTCGCGTTTCGTTCCAATCAAAAAGAATATACAGTACTATGGGGAGAGGCCTACCCATTAACCCGTAAATTGCTGACTCACGGTAAGAAAGTGTTGAGTTTTTCTAGCAGACCTGTCACTTGATAAGAAATATAACAAGATCTGGTAGTAAAGTCAGAGAAAACTTGCTTTTTCTTGGTGGGTCAAGGTTTTGTTGACGGTCTAACGGATGAAACTACTGTCAATGATCACACATGAAATAAAATCACGTAACCCGTAATAATATATAGCTGGTATTTTTAAATCAACACTTACTGTTTTTATCAACGAAGACAGAGGTTTTCGGGAAAATTCCCGTGGAAGGAATTTCATTCTGTTCTCCAGCTTCGAGTTTCCACAAGAGAAGACACCGTGAGTACGATGAAAAAAATATATACGATCCGGTGTTGGGGTACTGAACTAATGAAAATTTTTGTAAAAAACACTAAATGATGAAAATCAATATCCATGGTTATATATTACCACTTTCAATAAAAAAACGCCCTAACTAAATTTTTCATGCGTCATAACCTAAGAAGTGTCAGGTCTAATAGGACCGACCTGTAACAGGGACACCGGAATCTCTGACCTCATACCACCCGGGCCCGTAATTTAAAACGTCCAACATATAGGCGGCGTGAGAGCCAGAGAATGGCCAAGCTGCAACCAGGACTATGCGATGCATATATGTGTGATGTGTGTGTATGCCTTTGGTTTCCTAATCGGTCCGGACCTCACCCCTCATCTGTTTCCACAACACAAAGTGAAAAATCCGCACCTCACCCCTCACCTGGGTACAACCACAAAAAGAAAAAGAAAGACTTTCTCCACAGCCTTTCTCCACATTCCTTCAACCACACTCCAGCAATCTTTTCGATTCCAGAACCCACAGTCTTTACATTCAAACCAAGAAGCTTCTCTATTATCACATTTCCTTTGAAATGTCATCCTCTGAGAAGTCTGGCGCAGAGGGTGCTGCCAGACCCACAGCCACACATGTGGCTAATGGGTCTTCCACAACAAGCAGTGCTCCTGTACAATACCCCCCACAAGCAAAAGGTTCGAATTCTGTGCTAATAAACCTGTCAGGAATGCACTACCCATGAAACCCATCCCACCACCCCCGACGACAACGAGGTCGCACGTCTCATCCAAGAGTACGACCAGGCTGACGGCGCCTGCGACATCAGCAGCTACGAGCTCGAGGTTGACGACGATTACATCACCAACCTTTCTCTCGTCCGCCACGATGACGAGGAATTTGGCTCCTTTCAAAGCCTGTCCAATCCTGAGGACCCCGCCACTACCGCTGCTAGGCTTGACCAGTATCGTCGCTACCTCCGCAGGCAGGAGCTATATGCAGTAGGCCGGTGCCTACCCACTATTGTCGAGGAGGAAAAGGACGAGTTGGAGGTGGAGGAGCTCAAGCGTGGAAGGGGGTGCTAATGTCGTGGCATCGGCTTTATTTCTTTGCACTTTCATACTGTAATTTGCGCTCAGTTAGATGAATAGGTTCAAATCTCCAATAACAAGATTTTAAAACTTAAATACTTCGATCAAAATTCGACAGATATACGAAGGCATCAATTATAGATGAGCTTCCCATAGGTAGAAACTCCTTCTTAATGCCATCCTTTGACAGACTTGCCGGCACTGGTGTGGGTGTGGGAATTGTGTAAATCATGTTTTAAAGATGTGGAATCCTCTTCTGGCAATATTAGCGGGGCATAAACCGGACAGAAAACGTTCGCGCTGTTAAGGTCATAACAATATTTGGATCAAAGACTTATGCTTGCAAACGAAGTTTGTGATTACTATCTAATCAACAGCTTTTCACCTAACCTTATCCAGGTCTTTTCCCGAGGTATATTTCAGAAAATACAACCCTCATCATAACATGCAAACACCATTGCTCTCCATCTAGCCGCTTTCTTTTTATGACTTCATAAGCCTCTCAAGATGAAAAAAAAAAAAAACATCTAACACCCCAAAAGTCTACCGACTGGCTTACTAAGGAGCTCCCTTAACTGCTGGCGGGCATCCCTTAGATCATCCAGGAGGTCCAGCCTTTCCTGGTGAATCCGCTTCTTCTTGGCGTGCATGTCGATTTCCTGCAGGACGCGCTTTTCGTCCTCATCGAAGCGGAAGACCTCATCACCGAAATTGAAGTAGCCCGAGTCCAAAGCTTTGCAGACTTGTTCATATTCTTTATCGAGACGCTCTCCTTTCTCGAGCATGAGTGGGATCCGACGCCTCAAGCCAGCAATGACGATGAGACGGAGCTCAGGGTACATCATTTTGATAGATGGACGGGTGGGATGATGATGGTTGATAAAAGGATCAAAGGAGTGTGCCTTAAGGTTATTAGCTAAGAGATTTTGGGGCGGAGCTGTGATGAATACTGGTGAAGGATCGAAATTTTCTTTCGGGATAGGCTTTAGCAGAAGCGTTGGACTTTTCTGCGCTGAGGTATGTAGCACCTTTCAATGTAACCAGAACTATCTTTATCAGTGACTTATTGCTGGTGTGCTGTTCATAGAAAGGGGAATGGTCACAGAATGTGATAAACATGTGATAAACTGAGCGTGCAGCTGGCGATGGATAATATCTTACTTCGTCGATTGTTTGCTTTTTCAATTTGGTGATGAAACCTTGGCTGTTGACCTTTGCATAGCGTGGGGAATGTAAGCTTGTGGGCAGCATAATGGAAATATACATGTGTGTATAAACAACTAGTAAATGGATGTCAATCTGAAAAGGTAGTCGGTTCCTGCATTAACCCAGCCCATCTGCGCACCTAATTCCAATTTCATAATTGCACCCGGATGGATAGGCTGGTGGTACGTCATGTGTAGACCGGCAGCTGATCGGCTTTGCATTCTCATGCATATATACATCGATATTAGTACATATCAGCGAGTGAAGATATTCAGGTCTAAGGGCCATAATCCAGCAATCCCCCCCCCTTCATGGGGTCCGTTCCTGCTGTTAGGCATTGTTGTCATCTAAACCCCAGCTGTAAAAAGAGTGATAGGGCTACCACCTTCCCTAAATCTTGCTTAAATCGTGGAAGAAAGCGGAATGAAGGAATCGTATCTATTTCCAGTAGTTTCGACTCTAGCCTCACCTTTGAAGCATTGTAATAATCCTTTCAATCACTATTCCAGCTGAAAGATCTTGCCCAGCACATCGAGGCCATCCATCGTCACCTTTGATCCTTATAAATACGTAAGCCTTCCACGTGATTCCGGAGTGAGAGAGTCCACGAACTTCCCCTTTGATCTTGTCTGCCTCGAGTTGTTCCATCAACCTTCGCCAATCCTGTGTGCCTCGAGTTCTTCATCACGCCCGCTCATCGTTCAGTGCCAAGGTAAACTTTGCTCCCACCCACCATAGCTGTCAAGAAACATCTGAATAGGTCCCTTAAGACTCGCATCATTCGTGGTTAGTTCATTAGGCGTCTTCATGAGGCAAAAGCCATAGAGTTCGCCTCATCGCGCTTCGCGCATGATTCTAAGGGTCTGTTCGACCTTGCGCTACGTTCGTCCTTGAGATTCTCTTCGTAGGTAGCCCAGCGCGTTGGTAACTCGTCTTGGTGAACGTCAATCAATCTTCGAATCTCGATCAGGCGTCTGATAGTATAGTAGATCCGGGGGATGGTAGTGAAGGATCGGAAAATGTGTTCTCAGATGTTGAGGCGGGCAATGATATGGGTTGGTAATCCATCTTGACAGAATGTTGTTTCCCCGGCATAGGCTTCCTGATGTATGTTGTGGTTGTGTGCGGAGCGTGTGTTTCATAGAGTACTTGTTTTCTCCGTTGTCAGTTATGTAAGTACGTTCTGTGGCTGTGCTTTGAACAGGGACATGCGGGCAAGAGGTGCGATTTGAAGTTTCGAAGGTATTACATGTCTGTCGCACTCACATCATATTATGGATAGTAAAGTAACATACGGAGTTCCCTTCACCTTCGCAGTGATACTTTTCACAGGATCCTCTCTTTGTCTGTAGCACCCACAGACCGAACTCCTCCGACCTCTCTTCAACATCTCACCCCACCGATTTAATACTAGGTAAGAGTTTCTAATTCCTACCTCTATAGGCTAACCGCCGCTATCTCTTTGTACAGATTTTGCTCTTCCTTCTTAAGAACACCAGTTTTTTCGCTTTTCCTGGTGGTTATCCGAGAGCATTTTGACCAGGCCTCTTCGCGTCACTTCTTTCTCTGTCAGGGCTTCTACTTTTACGGACACTCGGAATTCTGTGGGGCCGCTGCATGCGATGGATGCGTAGGCTGCTCTCCAAAGCTCGAATTGCACTTTACGATAGCGTTTCAACTACGTCTTATAGGATTTCTACTGCGTTGGGCGGTCGTCTTGGTGGAAATCGATCAACAGCCGAATCTAGAGAAGGCGACTAATAAGGTATTTACAGCTCATAGCAGTCACAGTGGTGACGATGTAGACGGTGTTCCCTGTAAAGTTGAAAACCATATCGGGGGTGGAATTTATTTTGTAAGGAGGGGGTGATGGTGTTGGGTTGTTGAAAGGGTTGTTATTGTTGGTGGTTTCTGAACTGGTGTTAGATTTTCTGATAGTTCCTCACACTCCTCTATTTCTATCGGTAATTCGAACACCACGAGGGCTGCACAAAACCCTCTCTTTAGGTCACCTGTACGCGGGTATGCTGGATGGAAATGGGTCAGGTTTTGAAAACCCCCAGCGACAGTACTTCCATTTTACCCACTAATAGCCAGCTATAGGTTAGATTGCACCTAGAGCTACTTAACATCTAGATGTGGATCTATATCCCTTTTAGTGCCCCATCCCCCCATCCACGACCACATGAATACCTAGTTCTGAGAACGAAATACTCTGCACCAGCTATAGCCCACATGGTCGATGTCGTAGGTGCATATCAACTAGTACCAAACAGCTTTACAGTTTAAATAGGCGCTATTTGTCTCCACACTCTTCTTGTGCTGATGGAGCGAAATGACAACCACGACTGAAGGCCGATCTCGGCGAAGACCTCCGTGCCCGTACACGTGTCATGGGTTCAATGGACAAGTATCAATCAGGGAATGGCAAACACCAGTTCATGTTTCGCTGGAGATGGTTTTATGCGAACCCCACGGCCCGCAGGCCACGAACAAAGGGAGGAAGAAAAGCCCCAAATATACGCGGAGGTAACCTGGAAAAGACAATGAATGAATTTGCGGTCATTGAGTTACGGAGGATAATTACCATTTGCAGTCGAACTGTCTTGCAGGAATATTTAAGATCTTCTTTCTCTTTTGTTTAATGAATTGCATGCAGACTTTCTTCTATGGCGATAATATCTCTGCCCATGATGATTGCGCACATTGTCGCTTGGTGTTGAATTTCAGTTTACTTCTCTTAACACCTACCGTACCTTATTCGACTGTTGCATCAAGTAAAGTTCTTATATAACGATTGTTCAATACATATATTTTGGAGTTCATCCCGTGGAGGTGGAGGGTATGCAATTAAGAAATCCCGGGGGGGCGAATCATGAGTAATCACTCGCACTTGTCAAGTCATCTCAACCAAGAAATTCGAAGTGAAGCCCACCCACTCTATAGAACATTACCTTGGGTAGAAACTTGAAGCAGCAATGGAGATTTCCCAGTTAGATATCATTGATCTCTTATATTCTGGGTACTCAATATGCTCACACGCGCGTGATTCATTATGGGACCTTTACGGGAATGGTCGCCCCTATGTTCCGCAGGAACTTTATGACGTTCCTCCGTGTTGACCGACAACAGTTACGAGATGATTTATCTTCCGAGTAGCCCTATTGCTGTCTTAGAACTGACATTCCGGGCTTGGCCTTTAGGAACATAATTGACTCCGCACAAATTTTCTCGAGAACATTTCTACCAGTCCGAAAACCCCCAAAGTCCCAAATCTCACAAGCCTTCAAGCAACAAACGAAGGTAGCGTAAGTCCCTCTGTTTCCCCACCCTTTATCCGACCGACAACCAATGTTCATTGCGATCTGTTAACTGACG
>VOVZ01000082.1:80812-94670 GCA_008079325.1 Morchella conica | reverse complement strand
TAGGCTAACCGCCGCTATCTCTTTGCACAGATTTCGCTCTTCCTTCTTAAGAACACCAGTTTTTTCGGTTATCCTGGTGGTTATCCGAGAGCATTTTGACCAGGCCTCTTCGCGTCACTTCCTTCTCTGTCAGGGCTTCTACCTTTACGGAAACTCGAAATTCTGTGGGGCCGCTGCATGCGATGGATGCGTAGGCTGCTCTCCAAAGCTCGAATTGAACTTTACGATAGCGTTTCAACTACGTCTTATAGGATTTCTACTGCGTTGGGCGGTCGTCTTGGTGGAAATCGATCAACAGCCGAAACCAGAGAAGGCGACTAATAAGGTGTTCACAGCTCATAGCAGTCACAGTGGTGACGATGTAGACGGTGTTCCCTTTAAAGTCGAGAATCATATTGGGGGCGGAATTCATTTTGTATGTAGGGGGTGATGGTGTTGGGTTGTTGAACGGGTTGTTATTGTTGGTGGTTTCTGAACTGGTGTTAGATTTTCTGATAGTTCCCCACACTCCTCTATTTCTATCAGTAATTCGAACACCACGAGGGCTGCACAAAACCCTCTCTTTAGGTCACCTGTACGCGGGTATGCTGGATGGAAATATCTCAGGTTTTGAAAACCCCCAGCTACAGTACTTCCATTTTACCCACTAATAACCAGCTATAGGTTAGATTGCACCTAGAGCTGCTTAACATCTAGATGTGGATCTATATTCCTTTTGGTGCCCTATCCCCCGATCCACGACCACATGAATACCTAGTTCTGAGAACGAAATACTCTGCACCAGCCATAACCCACACGGTCGATGTCGTATGTGGGGTGTGCGACAAAAGCAAGCACAGCGCATATCAACCAGCGCCAAAGAGATTTACGGTTTAAATAGGCGCTATTTGTCTCCACACTCTTCTTGTTCTGATGGAGCGAAACGACAACTATGACTGAAGGCCGATCTCGGCGAAGACCTCCGTGCCCGTACACGTTTTATGGGTTCAATGGACAAGTATCAATCAGGGAATGGCAAACATCAGTTCATGTTTCGCTGGAGATGGTATTATGCGCACCTCACGGCCCGTAGGCCACGCACAAAGGCAGGAAGAAAAGCCCCAAGTATACGCGGAGGTAACCTGGAAAAGACAATGAATTTGCGGTCATTCAGTTACGGAGGATAATTACCATTTGCAGTCGAACCGTCTTGCAGGAATATTTAAGATCTTCTTTCTCTTTTGTTTAATTATCTGCATGCAAACTTTCTTCTATGGCGATAATATCTCTGCCCATGATGTTTGCGCACATTGTCGCTTGGTGGTGGATTTCAGTTTACTTCTCTTAACACCTACCGTACCTTATTCGACTCTTGCATCAAATAAATTTCTTATACCACGATTGTTCAATACATATATTTTAGAGTTCATCCCGTGGAGGGTATGTAATTAAGAAATGCCGGGAAGGTGAATCATGAGTAATCACTCGCACTTGTCAAGCCATCTCAACCAAGAAATTAGAAGTGAAGCCCACCTACTCTATAGAACATTACCTTGGGTAGAAACTTAAAGCAGTAATGAAGATTTCCCAGTTAGATATCATTGATCTCTTATATTCTGGGTACTCAATATGCTCACACGCGCGTGATTCATTATGGGACCTTTACGGGAATGGTCGCCCCTACGTTCCGCAGGAGCTTTATGACGTTCCTCCGTGTTGACCGACAACAGTTACGAGATGATTGATCTTCCGAGTAGCCCTATTGCTGTCTTAGAACTGACATTCCGGGCTTGGCCTTTAGGAACATAATTGACTCCGCACAAATCTTCTCGAGAACACTTCTACCAGTCCGAAAACCCCCAAAGTCCCAAATCTCACAAGCCTTCAAGCAACAAACGAAGGTAGCGTAAGTCCCTCTGTTTCCCCACCCTTTATCCGACCGACCACCAATGTTCATTGCGATCTGGTAACTGACAAAGCCCCATAGTTACCAGATGACAACCCCCCAGGTGCCCAAGACGCCATGTGCCGCTCCCCCGGGGTCCATGCTCGAAGCAGCCCTCACAAAGTACCTCTCGCTGCACAGAACATACAGCGAACTTCAAGCCCACTGGACGGATCTTCACTTAATCCACGAGCGCCTTCATAAAGAGTACGACTTTCGCCTCAGCCCCGGCCTTGCTCTCAGCATTGACGATCCCTCGGCTAACAAGAACCCTGGATTTCTCCCCTCTCTTTTGGAGGACTACGCCAGCAAGGTAGAGAACCTCCTCGACAGGGTTGTTGCTGCTGCCGAGGCCGCAAACGAGGTCAACGACCGTTGCATGGTCATCCTTGAGAAGTTGGAGAAGGCGAAGATGGAGTGGGTGGCGCTGGGCGGGAAATTCCAAGAGTGAAGTGGTGGGGTCGGAGGGAACGGTTCTTTCGGTTCACCGCGGTTACAGGAGGTTGATTTTGTTAGAGTAGAAATACACTAGCGTAACTAATCTACAGGCTCGATAGTTCAAACAAACGATTACCGTTCCGGTTATTAGCTGCTTTATTGTAACTCCCAAGGTTCTCATCTTCTGGAATATCAACATACAAAACATGAACGAGCTTCAACTAGTGGAGACTAACCGTTACCAGAGTAATTATGAAAGAGTAGACCAATTTTGCGAACCGTCATCAGACCATTTCCAACCTATGACATGTTGCAGTATCTGTCGAATAAGTGAGATATGATGGCGTTTCCTGTACCTATCTCTGGCGGCACAGATCTCTCGATAATCACAATCATATTATCAACTGGGGTTCCATTTTACCTTGTTACGAGCTAACCTGTTGTGCTATTGTGTTCTGTTTTCTTTTGGCCTTTTTGGTGCGATCTGTGACTGTTAGTACGGGTACTTGTACGAGGCGGTGGTTGAGGACGGGCAGTTGTGGTCAGTGCGATCTTACCAGAGACAACGGTCTGCATGTAATTGATGAGTTAAGCACAAAAAAAAAAAATTGGGGTTGCATTGCGTGTAAGACTCATAGAATATCACTCGATAGTTCTCGAATTTCTCAAAATCTCCACAACACTTTAAGTATCACACACACACACTGGATTTCTCACACACGATAGCAATGGGTGAGATATTGTCTTCCACAACCTTTTATTGCCTTACCCTCGCTAACACGTCGTTACAACTAGTGTCGAAATCTCTTTCGTTCAGCCGATTCCCATACTTCCTTACCAATGAGTGTAAAAGACGCTCCCGATGGACACTTTGGCCTCCCGGAGGATAATACCATGCTGCGGGACATTTCCCTCTTCCCCAATGATGTATATGGCTATCCCCGCACCGACTATCAGTCACTGCTCACTCCCGGCTCAGTCCTCGCCGTCGCCTTGATTTAGCGATCACTGAGATCCATGCTGAGCTTGTGGCTGTGAGAGAGCTGGTAGTAAGACTAAGGTGAACATTGAATAAGGGGAATACTGAAGGAGGTGTGGTGGAGGGGATATGGGCGAGAACAGGGAGGCCGCAGATGGAGACACACCGAAAGGGCATTCCCGAGGACATCATCTGGGCCATGATTGTGGTGGAAGAATACTACCCAATGAGCCCCTGGCAATCCTTCAAATTTGTTTGCGTTCAAATCAAATAAGAATAGGGCCAATCTTTCTCTACTAGACGAACTTTAACTCTATAACCATACTACTTGATTTAAATATTCCTCCACATTTAGCTGTAATAAACGCCCGTCCAAGTATGTTGAGCGCGTTATTTACACCTTTCCACTAACATAACATGTTTTGAGGCTTCGATTCAATATTTCTTTCCTCAGAAATTGCCTGTTATAATCCACGAAGGAGAGGATCCTTGCGTCCTTGCTTCGAAAAGAATGGTCTGAATGGGCAAAGAATCTCGAAGACAGTTTCTCCTTGCTTGGAGCACCCGTGAAAGATTCGTGATATATTATACACTTGAATTGCCTAGAGGTGGGGTGTCCTTTTCAACTGAAGCCCTTGCCCCTTTTTACTCTCCTGGAACGAACCCTCCTAGAGGATGATGGCGTTGAACCTTGAGCTCAGACCAAGACAGTGCTGGCGAGAGTAGGGGCCTCGATGGAACTTTGAAACCTCCTCGTATATGATACTCGTGCTTCCTGAACATTATTGGAGGGCTTTGCACGAGAGCCCGAAACGCCACGCAAATGAAAAACCTGTTTTAGTAAACTTCTATAGGAATGACACTGTAATCGATACAGAGAGAGGGGAACTATTATTGAACGCCTAGCAAATGATTACACTTCGATAAATTAATGAGTAAAAAAAAAAAAGATTTACACTTCAATAGGGTTAGGGTTTTAGTCAGTACTCTCAGCCAAAGGGCTACGGATGCATGTACCCCAAAGAGATTCGACTCTTTCCACTGTCTTTCCAGATATTCGGGAATTGATATCATAACCATTTATTTTTAATTAAACTCGACAGGGCCAACTCCAGGTATAGATTGAAGAGCCGGGGGATCCTGGCCCAACGTTCATGATTAGTATTCCTCCGTTTAGAACGATGACCTTCTTCATCTCTGGAGAACTGTTCTTACTAGGTGATACTATATGGGAGATTCATTGCAAATTATTTTCAACTCCAACGGGATATCCATTGCCAGTGTTGCGGACTCCGGGGGTGAAGAAGTGATTCAATACAATCGATATGTTAACCCAGCCATCATTTCTGGCGCCTTTCGCGTTAGCCACTTACAGCACTATGTTCAGCACAACAATAAAATCCCATCACATACTTCTTTAGAATTCTTGACTCACCATAAAGCCAAACCACCACAGTCATCAAACTATCATACCGTATGTCTTCGATACCCTCCTCCTGCATCTCCATCTAACTCATCTCCACAGAAAACGTCCTCACAGCTATGCCACCGACATACAGCGTCATGAGCGCCAACCTCCTTGACGCCCTCAAGGCGTGTGGTCCCCTCCTCACTCTCTGGACAGCTCTGAACAGCCTCCAAGCAAAGCTCGCCGCCGACCTGGTGATTCTTGAAGACGAAACTAGACGTGAATCACTGTGTGAGATGCTGATGGGAGTGACGAAGGCGGAAGAAGCGCAGTGGTTGATGGTTGAAACCGCGTGGAACAAGGTGGTGAAGGCGAGGGCGATATTGGCGGACATGGAGAGTGGTTGGGGGCGGAGGAGGGCTGCACGTCAGCGCAGAGACCTTGAAGCTGGGGTGGATGGAGGGAATGTGGAGGCTAGGTATCGCATTGCGAAAGGGTGTCGAGCTGGGAAGTGAGGAAACCATGTCTGTAGTTTTCTCGCAGTCAAGAATAAAGGAGCAACGGAGGTACAGATAGTTGTTTGAGAAGAGTTGCCTTGCGTCTTAGAATCTCCGGGCTAGGCCACGTAAGACTAGTGTTTCCAGCAACGGGCCCTCTTGAGCGAGGCGTCACCAGCGAGATTACTCACACGTAGACAGTAACACAACGCTAAAAAGCTTAGCTGTACGTCGAGTCTTAAGTTCTTTCATCCTTCCTTTCCCGCCTCTGTCAACATCACCCTCTGAGCTATTGAGAATACCTCATTTTCAAAGCGGCAAAATCCGCTCTCTCAAGCAAACATTAACGATGTGTTCATACCTTTGAAGACCACTGTATACCTGGCAATGCCAGACCCACACGTCGACCAACAAGAGAACCAAAAAGATGAAGCTTCCCAGGCGAGACTAGTTTCTACGCAAAAGAGGCTACCTCTCTTATAACTCTCACCTGTCTCGGTCATTCACAATTCGTGTTTCCCCTGCTTTAAAAGCATGCCCGGGGAAGCTGGCACCTGTTCCACCACATCCGACAATATTTCCTTCTCCGCCCATAAGGTTCCCGGATAAATACAATCAAATTGGGATAGATGATCCTATGAGTTCTATTATGGAGGTTCTTGCTATATGTTTGAGAGAAGCCCGAGGACATACACGTCTGTCGCAGGAAAGAAGATTACAGATTCAAGTCCCATCGACCACCGGAATAATGCGCGAGATATAAATCCCTAAAGAAGATAATTCCGGGTTGGCACATCTTACTCTCGAGGGGGTTGATCTCATGATATATGTCTGGGATGCCGCAATGAAAGGGAAGCGATGAAACAAAATATGATCTCTTCATCTGAATCGGCTAAAACGACGGAGGAGATAGGATTATATAAGGCCACGTTCCGTCCCCTTCGAGAGCTAGAGCTCTGTATCATCAATACATCACCAGGACACAAAATCAGGAGCATAATGCTAAGTTTTACCATGGCAAAGTGCCTGACTACGCAAAGAGCAGGAGATCTAGGTTGAATGGTCAACAGTTAGTGTGGGGATCTCCGGCGCTAGAGCCACTTCTTTCCACTTAGGATGAACAAGAATTCTTTAATATATCGACTGCGGCCATGGACTTAAAATTAGATGCAACAACTACCCGGTACAACAAAACCCATTAAAAACAAAAGGATTAAAATCTCGCTACTCAAGAGAAGATTGCGTGTATTATGCCACCGATATCTCTGCCCATTCACATTCTATGGAATGCAGTAATAGTAATATTAAAGCACGTCTTTACACAGTTAGCACAGATCCCGCGAGAACTGTGGGTGGGATATCGCGATCAAGGGGGGCTTCGCCCAAAATGCTGCCTATGATATCCATTAGTAGTTCTTCTCTTCCGGTCATCACACACCACAAAGCTGTCCCTGTATCTCACGATGGGGAGTCCCGACGGCCGCAAAGAGCTTTTTGAGAAGATCTCCACTCTTTCCCGTATTCTCGTTGATCTCGACAATGTGGAATCTGAGAGTGAGACCGCCAGAGAAGGGATTCGTGCAGCCCGCGATGGTGAGCATACAGCCTCTCCCTCCTCGCTTTCCACGCCCTTCACTCATCCCATGCAGCGCTCCTTTTTATGATGTCGTCTCCGAGGGCTCTAATGAGTTCGGCCTCTACGGAGGAGAGGATTTCATCTCTGCCGGCTGTTTTCTCCGATGAGACCGTCGAAGGTACTGGGGAGAGCCAGGCTACAACTTTGAATGGTCAGTCTCTATATTCACTCATCTGGATTTCATTTTAGTTCACTCACCTTATCAAGCCAATCTACCCGCGGTCCCCACTGAAGATGTGCCGGTGCACCCAATTCTAGAAGGTCTGAGCTGGTCATTCCTCGACCCAGTCCAAGATGAGCCTGTACCCACTGAAGAAGCGGATAAAGGGCTTCAGGCTTTACTGGGTTATCTCGACGAACAACATCCCGATGCAGACAGTAAGCTTTGACTGTGTCCTATTCATACTAAGCATATCTCATCTAACACATTGTACCCCAGATTCAGACACTCTGTCCTTGTTCTCTATCGGAGATCGGTCCCACTGCATGCTGGGAATGGGGTCAACTGGAGCTCAAGATCACCAGCCCCGTGTATCAGTTGATCATATTTCTAACATGGTTCCAGCCGCCGAGCCTCCTTCTCTTGCTGCTCCTCCTCTTGTCACAGAACAGGGAAATACTCATAACCTGGGAGCTGATTCCAGTGCCGAGGGATTTGGTGGGTTCCTCCCTCCGACTCTAAATGAATTAAAATCTAATCCTAGCGCTGTAAAGAGCCAGCCAACCTTTCCTTCAATCTCCTTGACCATTCTGGTGAAAATGCCACTGATGGCCAAGACAGCCTTAGTAACAACTGGAGCAATACTGGTATGCATCCAGCAATATATGCCTAGGGCTATCCGGGAACGGCAGGACTAAAAAAACAAAAATTTAGCCCTCGATCTCCCTTTCGATCTCGATGACACTGAGAATCTTGGGCTGTACGGTATATACTCCGTCTGATGATAGACGACCCCTCACGGAGCTAAAATGCACGTATAGGAAGTGTCAACCTTGAGCTTACTGAAAGTGAGATTGAGGCCATCCTGGACGAAGCTATCGCATGTTCAAATCAAGGGCTTGGTCCCCCTCCTGGCAGTGGTGAGTTGGGATTCTGACGTTGATTTCTGTTCTATGAACTGGAGGCGTGGCTGATCCACAGTATTAGCAGCTTCCGCGCCCGCTGGTGATCCTTATATTCCCGGATTAGTGCAGACTCAGTGTACGCTCTTCCACGTTGTGAATGTCTCCATCCCCGCCCGCCCTAACCTTACCACGCTACCTATAGCTCTTAAAAATTTCACAATCCAGAATGGCATGGAAAATGAGGAGGGAATTGCTATGAACAACCCGGTTGACAACACCACACTCAGCAATAATACCCTTTTATTCAGTGATAATGCTATGCAAAACAGCAAGTCCTCTTTTTCCTTTGAGCACTGGATTCAGGTGTCTGATATGTTAAATGAACAGCTCCGGTACGGAAATACAATCCTCAAACCCCCGGCAACACTGCCCGCGACCCTATCGTTCTCGATCTCGACGATCATGTGCCAGGTAAGCGTTTATACAGTGTCT
Organism: Morchella conica; assembly: GCA_008079325.1. Taxonomy (NCBI): domain Eukaryota; kingdom Fungi; phylum Ascomycota; class Pezizomycetes; order Pezizales; family Morchellaceae; genus Morchella; species Morchella conica. Next base: position 86,231 of record VOVZ01000082.1, on the reverse strand, counting down.
TTGCAATAAATCATCTCCAGATGCTCTAGAGATCACTATGCGTTCCAGTAAGTGTTGACTGATAAAGTACAGCCAACAGCCTTCTTCAATCCTCTCCCGGTATTCGTCGCGATGGACAATATGGCCATCCAACAAGGGACAGCCGTTGTAAGTCATCACTCACAACAATCCGCTATATTATGCCGCACCCCCGGCTCCTTCTCTCCTTCTCTATATCAAATCTTATTAACACCCCTAGCAATGACATTCCCGCGCGCGCGGGGCCACACCGCCGGTCCTACTAGCACCAGACGTACCCACTCCTGGTCTACTCAGCGCGCACCCTACCCAACTCCCAGGATTCCGTCTAACATCTTGCCGCAGTACGTCGCTACCACTACAAGAGACTATTCGCTCGAGGCGCGGCTTGCGGCTCGGATGCGTAGGAGGCAGATGGAAATGCACATTGAGAGGATCGATGAGGAGAACAGGAACCAGGGTAGACCTGGTTAGGTTTATCTTTTTTGTTTCGTGTCCTAGAACTCTGAGAGATTGGATGCAGATATGTGGTCTTTTTTACAAACAACCGCAAAAAGTAAAGAAATGTTATTAGGGGATTTCGCAGTTTTCTATGCCTTGATTTTGTGAACCTCAAAATCGTGCTTCCTGGCGCGGTAACCCTAACCCACCCGAAGGAATTCTAGCTAGAACCCAGGATCCCAGCCTTATAATGCTATGGTTAAGACTGCCTTGATAAGTTTCAGCTTCGCATTATACCTCTCGAAAGCGCAGGTTAATATTACGTGTCATGTGGCAGAATACGTTTATAGAACGAGATCTATGATTTCGATCAATCAGATGGTAATATAGAGCAGAGACAGTCTAAAACCTCATTTGCTGAAAGAAATAATTCACATGTCCCCAAAACGGTCAAAGATACATATACTTGTATTGCCAGCACATATCTGCCTTGGAGGAGAGTGATATAACTTATAAGTAAATAAATAGCGGCCCAGCCGTAGCGAATCCAGTCCAAGGTCGGCTACGGACAACTACCTAATCTTTCTAATATGAAAATCCACAGCCTTCATCAGACAAACTACATAGATTTCTAGACTACATCCCCGACGGCATAATGTACAGAATGCATAACCACCGCATTGCTTTTGTTTTGGTCTCGGATCGGTATTGGGAAACAATCAATACTGTACTATCCCCTGATACTAGCAGTTTAAGCAGTTTCATATCCCTGGTACAGGGGGCTGGATTGGGACACCAGTCTTATTGTCCGTGGTATGGATAGAACCTATTCCGAAAGCACACATCACGGTGGCAATTTAAGGATAATAAAACCGACGACCTAGGTTAGGATGGGGCGAGTTGAGAGATAACAAGAAGGATAACTAAATTGTCAAGAGATACAGCCACTCCGCAAATTTATTCGTAATTCAGTGATAATCTCAGTTGATGTTCGTGGCGTTGAGATGCGAGGCAAGAAAATATAATATAAATGTATATACTACATGTAGTTCGTGACTATATATAAAGGAGTTGCCTCATCGATGTTGTTCTTCCTTGATTCCGGGGGCCAGTCAGTGGTAAAGTCTTCCCCGAGGCTGTTTTGATGATCCGCCATGGTTACACATGGAGAAATGTCTCACTCAGAAATCGGATTAATCACGAACACTTTTGCAGAGTGTCTGTACTTTGCATTACTTTAGAGGGTGTGATTTGCTTAAATCTTTTTATCTCATTTCCTTCAATTCTCTTATTGTTTTAAAAGAGGCGGGGGAGTTTGATGAGAGCTGGTTGGGGGGTTCGTGAGAGTGCGTTACAAGAAATTGAGCCTGCATATATGCGCATGCAATTAATTATAATGAAATAAACAAACAAAAGAAAAACGGTCTGTATGCAATAAATAAGTTAAACAAAAAAACAAAAAAATGCGACCTAGGCTTTTAGACCCCACAGGCCGGAGAGATCCGTCTACAGGATTGATACCCTAGTGAGTGAAGAGGGATCAAGGATATCTTTTCTTTACGTGTGTAATAAGCCAATTAGCAGATTACACGCAAACAACACCTTCGATGTTCCGTGTTGTCACGGAATGTAAAAAATCAGATACCATGGACCCGGAACCCTAACCCTGGGCGCTATCAGACACCGACGTTTCGCTAATTCATTCCTTACCTCTTGCCACAGTGGCGGCGTTGTGTATAGTGCTTTTTCTGGCACGCCTTTATATTTATTTTGACATCACTCGTACCTGCCCTGGCCACAATTCGGCGGCGACTACTATATATAATCATGGGCATGAGACAACTATATATAGCTAGACGAGGTCGATCCAGGTCGCGTTTTGTCTTGTCTTGTCCAATCGTGATGTTGGAAGTTTCGAGACCATATAAGCCAAACCCAGTGTGTGTTTAGGTATGAATTGGTGCTTGAATCTGTTACTCTTCACCTCCGGAGGTTCTCGGCAAGACATGGTAGATAGAGTTTGGGGCTAAAATGCGCACCCTATTTCCTCAAACCACTGCGCATGGGGAAGTCTCGGTATGAGCAAGCCCACAGACCAAGAAGCGCCCTCGCTTTGGATCATCGGAATGTCTCCCCTAGGTCTTGACACATATCGAAAAACTCTCGAAGCACACCCCCGACCTGTCCCAGGGCCGTCCCATGAAGTCTCAACATCAAGCCTCCAAAAAGGTCTCAGGGCTGCGAGTCTCGTGTCGATCATCAACGGCGACTGCAGCCGAGACACAAGATTGTATTATGTATATGATACTGAGAGAGGCATGTGTATCGTTGATAAATATTCAGACTAGCCTGGCCTCCCGACCGGGGAGAGGCTATCGGCTTTTGCAGTGTTGTTGGTCATCAAGGCTTGTGGCGCTGCCGGCCGCGTAATTGCGCCGGGTTAATTTTTATAACCCACGAGACTACCGTACCCCGGACAACTAGGAGGTGTAATCTTGTCCCAGCGAGTCGGAGAATATTGAGGTATTAACGACTAGAGCATGAGTCAGACAGAGTAGAAGGCGAACCTCCGAGCCAGGGCTTCCTGTTTCATTGGTCAGACAGGATATGTAATCATTCTCTTTGTTTGCACTTTTGTCTATGTTTATTTCATGGCATTTGGTTCATCACGAACAGATGCAACACTCTAGAGAGCAGGGTCTATTAGTTTTTCTCGCCCATAAACAGGTATCCATGTCTAATCATCAATACGATCATGAACCTTTGTTCATAAATTCTTCTCTTTTAAGCAGTGTAGCGCCCGGTTTGGTATCAGTGTTTATATAGCAACTAATATCAAGAAAGATTCACATATCACACTAGCGAATAACAGACCGGAGACGTTCTTGACATGACTCCACATTATGAAAATTAAGCATTATTTCAAATAGAACCCGGAACGGACCATTGTGAACCGTAGGATTACGCATGGAGGCTTAGATTAGTCCACGAAAAGAAACAGACCAGTGGTATTAGGAACTACGAGATAAAACCCCCATCATTACACCATAGGAGCCACAACAGAAGAAAATACACGGTACAAAGGCCTCCCGACATCACCGTACCTCCAACTTCTACCCGCTATCCTACAGCCAGGCCCCCAGCCCGGCACCCACAACCATCACCACACCGGCCACTACTGTGATATCCACCTTCCTTCCTACAGCCGCCCCCTCCTCCTCCGGAACAGTGCCGCCACTATGGTCATCCACCACGCCGGCCCCAGCATCATAGCTACTCGTATTCTCGAGCGTCGGGCCGACAGGACAGTTCAAGGCTTCGGGATAAACATCGCAGCAGTCGGCGCGCATGCCCGGGTCGTCGCAGATGGCGGTGCTGTTATTGTAGCCGAGCGTGCTGTTTGTGGTGATTGTGGTGTTTGTTGGGATCGTTATATTGGTTTCCTGGCGGCTGTTTTTCGGAGGTGTTAGCTGTGGCTGCGTCAGGAGGAGGAGACCTAATAGGGCTTACGCGTAGAGCCAATTGGCGGAGACGCCAGAGCAGCTGGTAGCTAATGTGAGAAGAAAGAGAGATAGTGTGTTGATGAGCTGCATTGTGTATGTGTTATGGTGCGGTGCGGCGCGGTGTAGGTGATCCAGGGCAGGAGGAGAGGAGGAGATGGTGAGTGTGTTGGAAGTGGACGGTGTTTATAGCCAGGCGTCTTGGCATATGCGACTAAACGGCGATGGATTAGAAGTGGATGGTGTGGTGGGAGGGAGGAGGCTGATGTTTGATGAGAGACGGGTTGGCGCAGTTCTCGTACTGTCATCTGCCAGTATAAGGAAGCAGATTACCCCAAAACCCGAACTTGTTTCACTCGCACTCAGTACACCCGGGGGTGAGTGTAGGTGATGTACGTTATTCTTAGTAGAATCGGATTTTAGACAAATGTTAGAAATGTGGAATGTAAGATTTCTCGGGATGACCATTATATTATCGACTCAGCCCATAAGGTGCACTTTTTCGTCCGAAGATCTCGGGTATATGTGATAGTCATAAGGACCGTTCTCTCATGATGCTTACAGCAGAATAATCCCTACAAACCGTTCTAGAACAAAACCACACTAAAAGTAGCAGCATGCGCCTGCATCTGCACATGTATGTACCGGCCATTACCAAGGCAAAATCGCTCCAGGCGACGTAACCGAATACCGAAAATACAGATCAAACTTGCTGCAAACGGATATTTGTAATGCTGATCGATACCCGTCAGCAAATCGTTTTAGAGATAATCCCTGGGCGGAGGTGGCCAATTCTTCTATGTAGTTTTGGTGGTACTCGATAAATTGGTTAGGGCCGTTTGCACCAAAGTGCTGTTTTTTTGGTGTGATAACCAATTTATCGTACTGCGCCAAGACAGGCTTCGGGAATAGGATGGAATGTCTCGCTGTCAGTCATCTCATATTTGAATTGGAGAGCATGCGTAATCATGAGAAAGGGAGATGTTTTCAGATATTCTCCAGTTTCGTGGTAAATGAGAGATTCGCGGTGAAGGTGACATCGGTTTGGTAATGGTAGTGCTATAAATAGAAGAGACCCGATTAATTGGTATCTATGACATAATTTTATCATGATTGAGAGCTAAGTAACATCTCATTATCTTAAAGTAATATCTTTTAGCTTATGAAAGATACAAGAAATGTAATTGTATGTATCCAGGCGCCTTGGGGGTAAAGAATGAAACAAAAAACCCGGCATATGGTTCCCAGAGATAATCAACAGCACCACTTCCTGTATCTCATTCTATTAATTCTCCAGGCATCGCATAGGATCAACAAGTCGTCAAGAGAAGGTTTGCGTAGGGATTCATCAGTCTGGGGCCACCCCCTGCATCCCGCCTCTCGCTTAGCTTTGTCGGCTTTGTCGGCAGCGGAATATGCCGCACAAAACGTTTCGTCCCTTGTCGAAATCGTTCCCGGGA